>QVAJ01000054.1:853050-899603 GCA_003546035.1 Mixornis gularis
CTCTCAGTCACTTCTCTGCCCAGCCTGTAGCTGTGTTTGGGATTGCCACCACCCAAGTGCAGGACCTTGCATTCTGCTTTGTTGAACTCCATGAGGTTTGTATGCAGCCACGTCTCAAGCATGTCAAGGCCCCTCTGGATGGCATCACTTCCCTCCAGTGTGTCAGCTGCAACACACAGCTTGGTGTCTCCAGAAAACTTGATGGGGGTGCACTCAGTATCGCTGTCCCTGTCACCAACAGAGTCAGTGAGCAGTACCAGCCCTGCTACCAACCCCTGTACTGTCCTCAGAGGAGCACTGCTCGTCACTGGTCTCTACATGACAATGAGTCATTGACCACAACTCACCGTGAGACAATCCAGATAGTTCTTCATCCACTCAGTAGTCCATCCACCGAATCCCTGTCTCCTCAGTGTAGAGACAGGGATATCATGTGGAACAGTGTCAAACACTTTGCATAAGTCCAGGTAGACAATGTCAATTGCTCTGCCCCATCCACTGCTGTAGCACATCATAGAAGGTCACCAGTATTGACCTTTGTAAAGCCATCAAGGCTGTTACCAGGCACCATTTTGTTTTCCATGTGCCTTAGCATGGTTTCTATGAGAATCGACTGGTCTGTACTTCACGAGTTCTTGTACTTTCCCCTTTAAAAAATGAGGGTTAGATTTCCCTTTTTCCAATCGCTGGGAACTTACCCTGGTTCCCACAATTTTAAAAAAAATTACAAGTGGTGGCTTATCAATTTAGTCTACTATAGTATCTGATAATATCTGATGGTATCAACACATTCCTACAACTCTGAACTGCAAGCCTAACTTCTGATAAGGGATGAGTTCTCATGGAGGTTTCCCCTTTCCATGTTTCCTGTTGATAGAGAATATCCTACGTACAGTCTGTGCTCAAAATGCTGGGGGCTGTGGAGCACATTAATGGGAGACTGTGGCAGTGATGGGACCAAGAACCACCCCAGCATGGCCTGGTATGCTCCAAAGTGTGTTCTTGTCTCTTGATTGTCCGCTTTGGAGAAACATTTTTAGCATGTCTGTTTGGAGCTATCTCCCCGACAGAGAGGTCAGATGCTTATTTCAAAGTAGGGACCCAGCACAAGATCCAGGCGTCTTCATCTTAGGGATGGAATCCGGTTCTTAGGTTTTAATGTTAGATTGCTTACTTCAGATCACAGATGGTAGTTATGGTATTGGGCATTTGCTGAACTCCTAGACCTTAGACTAGCATCTTAACTGTACTTTCCCCATAACACAAAGCATTAATTGCATTTAAAAGCCTGCCTTTTCCCACTTTGATGAACATTTGAAAAGGGTAATGAAACCTAGTTTTGCCAATGTGTGGCAGTAGTGTCCATGACATACAAATAATAGGTTCAATAGTTTATAAAATATTAGTAACGTTATAACACATTCTGTAGGTTTCTTAAATATAGACTATGTTGAGATACCTTGATAATTCTGAAACTTTTTGTTTTACACACACATTTGTTTTTGCCTATACTATTTAGATTGACAATCTCAGTTTATTTTTTAGTGGGGCTTTTAGTTTCTTGTGAAATAATTAAGTCTACCCTTCAGCAAAATTCAGATATGGTCAAGTCTCCTCAACTCCCTCTCCCAAAAAATATCAAGCTGTTTAAAAAATGCTGCTCCATACACAGAAATACCTGTGTTCATGCATTTCAGTAGCTATTTTTTATATTATGAGATCAGAAACAACTTCATCCCTTGAACACCAGTAATTAAGTTCTAGAAAGTGTTAAGTAATTTAAAGTAAAATTAACTTTCCAAGAATTCACTGTCAAGGTTTCACTATCTCAGCTAAAAAGATAATGAATCATTTCTTTACCCCAGATTGTGACCTAAATCATTAGCACTTTTTGATAGAACAAAAAAATCCAAGATATGCAGATAATTCAATTCTGTGTAATGTGTGTAGCTGTTTAATTTTTTGAGGCCATCACATGGCTTTGTAAGTGATATATTAATATTAAAATATAAAAAATAAGATAAAATTATGCTATAAAATCAAGCAACTTATGAAAGTGAAAACAGTTACTTAACCTTCTCTGCTAAAGATTACTTTCTTTGAAAAAAAATTCATGGAGAGAATAATAAAAATAAAAGAGTACTATTTCTGATTGAAATGAGAGTAAAAATTAAGAGAATTATTTAGGATGGAAAAGACACATAAAATCAAGTCCTACTATTAACCCAGCACTATCAAGTCCACCACTAAACCATGTCCCCAGGTGCCATGTCTAAATGTCTTGTAAATACCCCAAGCGATGGTGACTCCACCACATCCCTGTGCAGCTGTTCCAGGGCTCGACAACACTTCCAGTGAAGAATTTTTTCCTAATATTGAATGTAAATCTTCCCTGGCGCAACTTGAGGACATTTTTTCTTGTCTTGTCACTTGTTACCTGGGAGAAGATACCAACCCCCACCTGGTTACACGCTCCTTTCAGGCATCTGCAGAGAGTGACAAGGTTCCATCTGATCATTTTTTTCTCAAAGCCGAGCCCCACCAGCTTCCTCAGCTGCTCCTCATCAGGTTTGTGCTCTGATCCCTTCACCAGCTCCATTTCTCTTCTCTGGACTCATTTGAGCACCACAATGTCTTCCTTACAGTGAAGAACCCAGGATTCAGGGTGTGACCTCACCAGTCCTGAGTACAAAGGGGACGGTCACTGCCCTAGTTCTGCTGGCCACGTTGTTGCTGATCCAAGTCAGGATGCCACTAGCCTTCTTGACCAGCTGAGCACAGCTTCCTCATGTTTAGATGCTGTCAGCCAGCATCTCCAGTTATTTTCTACCAGGCAGCTTTCCAGCCATTCTACCCCCAGCCTGTAGCTCTGCACGGGGTTGTTGTGGCCAAAGCGGAGGACCCAGCATTTGGTCTTGCTGAATCTCAAGCTGTTGGTGTTGGCCCACCAACCCAGCCTGTCCAGGTCCCTCTGCAGAGCTTTCCTGCCCTCCAGCAGATCAACACTCCCATACGACTTGGTGTCATTCACAAACTGTCTGAGGATGCATTTGATTCCCTTGTCCAGATTATTGATAAAGACATTAAAGATACTTGTTCCCAGTCCTGAGCCCCTGGGAACGCCACTTGTGACCATGTGATGGCTAGATGAAACTCCATTCGCCACTACACTTTGGGCTGGGCCATCCAATGTTTCAATCAGTGAGCAGGACACTGGTCTCCTTAGCATCAGTTCCACAGCTGCCTCTCCCACAGTCTGTGCTTTCATCCAAATTTCCTGTTCTGCCTCCATAGTAGGCATCTTTCCATGCTATTTTCTTGTACTCTGTCTTCCCTAAGACCCTTTTTTCTGTACTGCTAATTTACTTAGCATGAATCCCATGTGTTCACCATGTGTATACCATGGATCAAAAGCAAACATTTTGTTATGGTCCTGGCTTGAAAATAACCTAGTAACAATATATTAAAAAAAAAAAAAATCTAATATGAAAACCAAGTGGATTTTCCTTCGTTCATTATGACAGGAATTTGTGCTATTGGGAGGAAGAGAGAATGTTCCTGAAGCAAACTGTGTTAGCAAAAATTAAATAGAAATACTTGGAATTGCAATCCCACAGTGTTGAAAAAATTGTTTGCGGATAGTCTCCTAAAGTTTCTACTTCTGATAACCAGAATAGTTCCTAGATCTTTAATTTGACAAAATTAATACCATTTCCCTTCTGCTATGTGCCAGGCAAGCATATATAGAGGTTCTTCAATTTGTATTTTTATTTTATTATTATAATACCACTGCTCAGGGGAAGTCCATTTAAATTCCTTGAGTACCAGTTATATGATACCACTTCTGCCTCAGCCACTGTAGCACAGCATCCTGAGTGACAACTAATGACACACTTTGCTTTAATTATGAGCATGGTTATCTGAATACAGAATATATTTATCTCTGGTGCCTCTCTGAAGTTTCCTTGACCTTCATGGTGTTTCCAAGCTGTCTGTCTGGCACAAATTTATGGAGTGAACAGCTGAGCTTTAGGATGGCTTTTCTCTTTCAAAGTGATGAAAAACCTGTGTTGGACTATCATACACTCTGCTCAGTAGAGGGAATATGCTCAGTTTTTCTGACACTATGTAGCAATGAGCTGTTTAAATTTATGAAATATATTTGATAAAAACATAAATATTGTAGTTTCATAATTTCTTGATATGTTATTGTTATGTATTTCTTGATATGTTGGTTGGTCTTGCTGAAGACAAAGTAGAATATGCTTCTGTTTAGGTTTTTCTAACAAAAACTGTAAAAATCCAAGAAAAGCATGGCATTTTTTTTAGTGATTAACAAAGCAGCAAATGGCAGCTAAAGTTGCTTCCTGAAATCTGTATTTCATTGACTTATGATAAATTATTAATCAATAATTATATATTTAATCTAAAATGTTGCAATTGAATGGTGCCCATGCTTTTCCTGCAAATTATACAGTATCTATCTACTATCTACAGTCTCTCAAAGCAGAACTTTTATACTTTCTTGGTAGAGGGAGTATCAGAAAACGTGGCAGTTTTTTCTGCAAATCAATACCTGTTGGCTTACCATGGGGTCTAGCTTACTGCACAGTTTACTCCTGTCATAAGGAGTAATATCAGGATGAATCCATTAATCTGGTGCAGGAGTGCTTAAAAATATCATTAAGCATGATAAAACTGCCTCCTCTCATTTTGATAACTGAATAGGAACCAGATGCAGTTTGTATGTAGAAATAAAGAAAACAGGAAAAGTTAGCTAGAATTAGCTGATGATGAAAATTAGAGTAGACTTAGAACATGTGTCAGCTTAAAATCGTATCGTTGCAATTTTTATCCATTGTCTAGCATATGGGTATAATCCTATGCTTTTATTTAAGTCATTTAAGTATTACATTAATAAATGTAAGGGTAGTAAATTACACACAAATACATATGCATATTAAATAAATAAAGCAGTGAAGGAGAGTTTAAGCTCTTCATACTTGTGCTGGTAATATATCTGTCATGCAGGTTTTGCTGCTAAAGTCAAGGGGATGACTCACACAGGGAAATAAGGCAGTGAAAATCTAGCCCTAATTGACTTCAGATTCGACTTTCCTGTATTAAAATACAATTGCACTGTGGCAATGTAGCTCTAAAAATGTCGTGTGAAACTGCAAATGAACTGAATTGTAATGTGACTAGCTTAAGTTTAAAGTATTATTTAATTATTTAAAGAAAAATGTCTGAACTCTAGTTAAAGTTTTAAAGAGTTCTTTAAAGCCAAGAGTTGTTCACTGGAACCTCACAGTTGTGACTTTCAATGTTCCTCCCTTGGACTACATTTCTACTGTATAATAGCATAAATTGTATTTAGCTTAAGAAAATTTTTTTTCAAGATAAGTCAGTTTTCATACAGGTGAGATGTACAGCTGAAGTGGGTCTCCTTCTCTGAGGTTAAGCTGTTCTGCATAAAATGTTTTGCAGCTCATTATTGGTATATTAACCTTAGATTAATTGGTGCTATTTACTGAGAAAGAGCAGGATGTTTGTACCTTTGGCTACTGTGTCCTAGCTGAACATATACTAGGTTATTAAATATTCCACCACAAGTGGGTTTCACTTTGAATACATTATATTTTCTTGCCAGCTGTAGTTTAAGTATTTATTTCAGCAAACAAGAATGGAAAATTCCTGCATGTGGAATTTTCCAGAAATGGGGATTACAATTATTAGTGCTCTTTTTCTCCAATCAGAAATAGCAAATTGAATCCATTTTTGAGGATTAGGTGTGATAACATTGGTGACTGTGATAAACAAAAGTACTAAAACTGCTAGCAGCAGTATGTTTCAGCTTGATTTTCACTAATGAGAAAAGCCTGATCTTTCCATGAAGGTGCACTTCATTACAAAGGAGACCTGTTGAGATATTGATGTTTTAGAATTGTTAGCACAATTTTAAGTATCCAACAGGTAAAGTAATTTGATGTGTTTGATTTCTGAGTTATGTGCCTCAAAGTTTGGCTTTGGGGATAATAGGCAAATTATTCAGTGCTGTAGACTAAATGTATTCTTTCAATCCCTCTAATGGCATTATTTTGTTGTCAAACATTTCTAATTTGTTCTTGCAATTCTGTCCCTGGTGCTTTTGATGAAACTTGATACATCTAAGCCATAATCYTAGATTTACAGATTAAATACAAAGAGCAAGATTTTTCCCACCCTTAGGCAGATAAAAGCAGGAATCTGCAAGCAAAACATGAGTGTATTCAGGCTGCTGTCAGTACTAAATGTGTTCTCTGGTACTATAACGCTTTTAAAAATATATGTGATATATTTCTGTTACTTGGCATTCTCATGAACCAGGCAAAGTCCTATTAGGACGCTGTTGTTTCGCACAACAGTATTGCTTTTGCTCCTTAGGATAGAAGTTAGCTAATCAGAGTCAAACAAACAAACTAACAGGCCTCACCTTAGACCTTAGAGCCTTACCCCTTTGTCATACTTCCACTGCAAGCATTGCAGAGAGAGCTAAAAATAAAGTAATTTCTGACGTAATGAATATTTCAATTTTCAAAAGAACAAACAAAATATTAAAAAGAACATCTTAGGTAGTTGTTCACAGGCAGAGAAGTTGGAAGCTGTGCACTTGGCTTTATTACCAACGTTAGTAAATATAGGTGTGTGGCAGTGTGTCCAGACCCAAATATTGTTGTTCAGCAATCATGTGCTGAGTGCATGGGCAAGTCACCTTTGTACCTTTCCTGAGTTCAAGCTGAGGTCTGCTTTGTGTTCAGTCTTATTATGTTTCCTGGGAAACAGAAACAGTGTAGAATAATAGTATTTTCCTAAACAGCTGGTTATATTGTGATTGATGGCAAACTACATTGTATGCCCATGATGTTTTTCATTGGCTCTGTATGAGCATCGTTCAAGGGTTTTTAAGGATTTCAAATACCAAATAACTTTTTCTGTTGGAAGTTAGGAGAAATGTAGGAATTTTTTTCACTAAACACACACAGAATTCCATTTTGACTTCTCTTCCAAAATATGCCACCAGTCCTTCCTATGTGGTTGGCAGATGCTGCCCTACCTGTATTCCGTGTGTGATCCTGGCTTATGTTTCCAAAAAGAATATGAAGATAAAAGTATAAAGGGCAAGAGTAAATAAGAAGCAAATTGTGCCTTCCTGCTTTAGTCACACAAACAGCAAAGGTGAGGGGTTTTGAACAATTTTTACGGAGGGTAATTAGAAAGAGTGCAGTGTTTTGAATCTTAACAGACCATTTTCAGTGAATTTGTGGTCATGCTCAAAAAACTTCTATCATTTTAGAAGAAATTAGAAATTAGCTGCTTGTTCACACTGTCAAAACAATGAAACAGCAATAGTAGGAAGGGTGTGTCTACTCCATAAAATGAAATTTTTGTTATGAATTACATCTGTACTTGGAAAAAAGTTGGATTGGTAAAACCAGAAAATCACAGTGAAAATCAGAGATTTAAAGCAGTGAAGTAGGGATTAGCAGCAATGGAATAGAATTAGAAGTCAAATGAGGATACAGTATGTGAGTGGTTTTTTGGAAGAGAATGTCTTTCTATGAGTCATCCTGGAAGAGAAAGAGAGGAATTATAGAAGCATGGGGACAAGCACGAGACAGCAGTTAGCATTTTTGTGTTAATAGTAAAAGGCATAACTGGATTATAAATCGAGTTTTGCTTAAAACTCCATTTAAGCAAAACTTAAATCCATTCTGGATTTAAGAAAATCAGTCTAATACCTCAGTCTAATACCAGAGATTTTTAGATGGAGTTGCTCTTGCTTTCTGTGGCTTTTCTTGTGCTGTGGGATAACTGGAACCTGCCTGCTCAAGGGGATTCACCTGTGTGAATGGCTGTCAGTGCACAGCAGCTTCTGTGTTGGATATGTGACACAGACACTGTGGTATCCTTGAACAGCCATTCTGCAGGATAAGAGCAGCACCACTTAATTATCTCCAGAAGACATTTCTAGGTTAAAAGCAGGGCTCTCTGGAAAAGGAATTAGTTAATAATTTTCTTGTCAAAATGCTGTGCCCAAAATTTTACTCAAAGTTTTTTATTGGGTAGGACAGTTTATTTAATTGATTCGAACCAGCCATTGTTGGAAATCTAGAGTTGAAAAACTCTATAGAAAGAATCTTTATGGCAAGACTGTGATATTTATCTAGTGGATTTCGATCATGTACAAAACGATCATGTACACTGTAGTTTGTTAAGGTAATTTCCTCAGACAGGAAAAGAAAAATAATTTTTAAAAAATGCTCAGCATCCTTACTCTACAGAGCTGAATAGAGCTAAGCAGCAATGAAACAAGACAACCATATCTGAGCCTTCCAGACTCATGAAATTGCTCAGGAAGGGGAACTCATCAGGTAGGAGCACCAATGGTGACAACACTCTGGCTCCAAGATGCATCACTTGGCTCTCTCTCTGAGATACTTAACTTATAATGTGTGACCATTCCCTCTGCTGACCCTAGTTAATCAATCAGTCAGTGCATCCCTACTCTACTTACACCTTGCAAACCCAAAATGCATGACATGAACACCTTTTTCTTGATACTGCTATGTCAGCATAGACTTTTTGCAGTGATGCCTGTGGTATTATGGTAAAGATAACTCTAGAAAAATGTTGATCATGTGTTTTGGCACAGAGTTACATCCAGCTGGGTGTCTCTTGAGTCAAATACTGTGAAGAAGCTAAGTGAAAACCTCCCAGCGTGGAAGGCCGTTGATATCTTATTGCTATGGCAGGAAAAACAGAAGCAAAAGCACCACTAGAAAACAGTATGGTAATTTTTATAAACTGATGTTCCAAATGGTGTCAAAAGAGCTGTAAATTGTAAGCTTCTAGCACAGGGTTTAACATTCCAGAAAAAGACATTGGTTTTTTTTTCACATAATCAGATTTAATGTTTAACAACAAACAGTACGAATGTAACCCAGTGAACTTTAAAAAATCAAGGACAACATTCATAAGGTGACCCTCAAAGGTGACAATGTTTAGTTCTGGTCTTGTAGACCTTTGAAGTTAGTTTGTTTAATTTGGGGCAAGTTTATATAGATGAAAGAGGGCTATATTTTGGCTTTGGAATCTAGATTGCTGTTTAGCCACTGTTAATATTATAATATTACTTATTAATCTTTGTAGCACTGAGTTAGTAGGAGTCTAAAATATAGACTTGCATGGCTCAAGCATGACAACTTGTCTCTTTTTATTTCAAGTGACAGATGGCTTTAAAAATAAGCACAGCTACAGCATGTAATACTTAGTGTAATTTTTTTAACATGTCATGCAAAATGCTTAGAAAATACTTGAAATCTCTGTGTTGAAGATAGAGACAGTGAGAGGCAGAGAGACATTCTTTAGCTTCTGTGAGTCTTTACATTACGATAGGGCAGAACCTGCATAGATTCAAACCTGTGTTCCTTCAGCCTCAGCTTCAATGCTTCATTTAATGAGAAAAGGATCACAGTATAAGAATATTCTTAGTAAAAAAAAAAAAAAATCTCAACTTTTGTCTATCAAGTCTATAATCCCACTTTGTCTTTGAGACAATAACCAAAATTAAGATCTATACTACATTCTGAGTTGCTTTCCCAGAAATTTAGTTCTATATCAATTAGGATTTTCTTTGAAAGCTCCAATTCTGAGGAGGCATTTCTACCTTAAACTTTAAAAGCTTCACATTGACAACAGCTCAAATTCTCTGTTAAATTTTCAAAAGTATTTTCACTCTCTGAGAGTATCTGCTGGAGTTCAAGTCTGGGAAGGTTATTCAGGGTTAGTATTCAAAAGGCAGTATTCTTCTTGCCTGTTTTTAAACTGATGTTATATATTCATTGTTAAGATGTTAATAATTAAACAATGTTCCTTAAACAATAGTAGCCACTTTGAAATTTAATATAGATAAATATAAATATTGGGGAGTTTTTATATTTTTCAAAATAGTTCACTTGAAAGTGTTTAAAATTTTGCCTGCCTGCAGAGTTCTTTCTCATTTTCTAGTGTATTTTCCTAGGTTTTTCCACAGTAGATAGGATGCTAAATTCTTACCACAGGGCAGACACTTTGTAATTTTCCATGTGCTGCTCAGAAGTTTATTGGAGATTTGGAATTAATCACTCATACAGTACTGTCTTATAATGTGGTTTAGCTGTTACTGATTGACCAGAGTAAGTAAAGGGTTCTTAAACTAGTGATGATGCCTTTCTATAAATTAATAATGCCATTAACCTCCACTTGAACAATGAATTATTTTCCTGAAAAAGCTCTCCTTTGAGAAAGAAGTTGAAACCATAAAGCCTGAGAGATTTTACTTATGGTAGCCCTTGCAGTGCTAAAAACATGATGTGGCTACATACAAATATCTCCTTTTATTTCCTCATATAAATTTATGGAGACTGAAGTGAGTAGTTGAATACTTTAGGGCGGTATAAAAATTTATACTTGAGCCAGAAGCTTCAACCTTTTTTTCCACAGAAAAGAGGACTTTTCCTTTTTCTTAGCAACTGGAACAGAAGCAGGAGAAATTGGTGCCAGYGGTTCCATTGGTAGTTTTCCCATTAACCAGAGAAGGGCGAGGGGGCAAAAGGAGGAGGAAGAAATAATTTTTAAAGAACATTAATTTGTGTCCACAAGCATTATTTTTCAAATAGTCTCTTGTTCTTCTCTTATGCTGGAAAATACAAACAACTCCAGTAAATTTATGTATCTTAAGAACTAACCATATTTTCAACTTTAGTAGTGGAGACAGGAGGTAGTTCATGAGTGAAACAGGCATAGTGCCCAGTCTCCATAAATATGCCAGTAGGAGAAAGCATGAAATGAAAATAATTTTCTAATTACACTTGAAAACATTTCTCTCTGTGGATTCTGCATATAATAATTAGAAGCTATGAGTGTTTAGTTAATGTTGGATTCAAAAAGAGCCCTTCCACTTTTTCCTTTTTGGGAAAATAAAGAGAACAATTATATTCTACATGGGCAGGGATGAGATGGAGTTTTGTTGAATATTTAAGAATTATTTGCAGGTTACATAAAGATGTCAAAACTGAGTAGACTGTGCTCACTGCTTAAGCAAACTACTCTGTTCCTTAGCAAGTGGTGCCATATCTCACCTGCAGTAGAAAACACAAGTCAGGGGAGAAATGGTGATAAAGAATCTACTGTTTATACCAGCCTGTGCAAAAAGCAACAGACTTAATGGGTTATGTTTTGTAAATTGGTAAGCAAAAGTCATATTTGAAGTCACAGTGCAGATATAAAGCAATCATACTTTCATGCAAATGTTTTCTGGAATTTCACTCAGAAACTTCACTCATCAATGAATTTTTAGGTGAGATGAACTCTTGTCTGGCACTGACAGCGTTTGCTATTATAATTTCACTTCCTAATTTGATATCTGTACTCAGTGCCTATTACTGCAAAAATATTTTTTTGTCTTTTGGTCTTTCTTTCTTTCTTAAAGCATCATTCATTTCAGTTTTCTCGTGGGGAGAAATGGAAAATGGTGCAGTAGAACACATACCTTCCCTTCTTACATACTACACTACACTACACTACACTACACTACACTACACTACACTACACTACACTACACTACACTACACTACACTACACTACACTACCTGGCACCACACCAAAACACACAATACTATGCCATATTGTAGCTTATGCACTTCAGGTATTTGTCTTTTATACTGATCACCCATAAACCATATTTGTCATTCCTTTTGTGTATGAATAAATTTCTGTCTGTTGCTGACAGCTAGGGTACTCTTTTGTACCCAGAGCATCACTGACAAACTCAATGTCCACTCCTTTAGAAAGTGCTGTCTCCTAACAGTTAGTAATCTTTTCACCTCAACCTTTTGCTTGCAAATGATACCAAAGTCCTTGGTGACTGGTCTTTGTAACTTTATCTTCCCTTCAACTGCAAATAAAAGAACATTAAAATTCAAAAATAAAGAAAATGAACATTGTTATTAAGGGCATGAAAGATATCTGTGTGGTGGCATTCATGACAGATTTATTACAGTGTCTCAGAACTGACAAACCAGCTTACAGCTGTGAAGCAGTTCTCCTTAGTGGTACAAAAATTGTGAAAACTCTTTAAATGTACTGACTGGACAAAGCTAATAATATTGCTTCTATTCTGAAAGTTTCAAATAGATTTTGTAGCATAGTTGTCTGATTTTGTGTAAAAATATTTAAGACAAGTGGAGAATATTTTAACTTGGCTAATAGCTGGTGCTTCTTCCCACAGAGAACACAAAAGATTCTTAAATAAAAATAACTTAAACCTCCACATACAAAGACTAGCACATCTCTGATGAGCATAGGTGCCAAGTGCAGACTCACAGCATGGCAGTGTTTTTACTTAGCTGTCCTCCAGCATTATTCTGCCAGAGTGGAAACACATATTGGGAATTAAACCTTAGCTTATCAAGCAACTAATAATTTAGTAATTTTTTTTTTTGAAAGATGGTATTTTTTTTTTAACTAAGATGAAATACAGCTTTTGACTTTCTGTGACATTGCAAAAAACTTTTTGTCTTAGAGATATTGAGTTTGAAAATAAACTCTTTACTAGGTTATTTAAACGTGAGAAGTAACTGTCCCAACTCCAAAATATTAACTTGTTGCATGCAATGGTACTACTTCTGTATATTGTCATAATTTTTAAGGGCTATGTAACCTTTTTTGTGTGGTTCCTCAAAACATGAATGATATTAWTTTTCTGTGTCATTTGAAGCTCTTTCTGGTTTATTTCTTTGTAGTCCTTTTCTTTATCTACATCTTGGGGCTTTATACTTCCAAGTATTTTGCTTCTGTGCATAATTTTAATAAAATATTTTGATTGTTAAACTGGATATCAGGAAGAAAATAAATCAATGACTTTAAGTCAGGGAAAATGGTGGGAAAAGGGAGTGTAAAGGGGAAGCCAAAGAATATTCATTTTCAAGTTGGCTTCTGTGGGACTCATGCTTCAACAGTCTGGCTTAATTCCTTTATTAGGGTCAGTTCAGGACTAGAGGAAAGATGGTTTTAGAAGAATAAAAAATATGGAAACCTGCTTGACTACTCTTGGAGCATAGAGCTTGAGAATTCACTGCCCAGCAGTGTCCTAATACTTGGTGCATGCTGAAACTTGCACGCTCGGTATTGTCCTCCAAGTTTTGTGGCTTGCTAACCTTTCAGAGGTGCAGCCAGTTCATAAACTGATTTTGTCAGCCCTGCGCAAAGAACATAACCAAATTCCATTTCAAAAATGTCTTGTAATCGCGGGACTTGAAAACCTAGAAACAGCTGGTCTTCAAAGATTTCCTTCTCCTGAGGGATGTAACCTATGACTTTTCCTCTCCTTCTGTGCTCTGATTTAGACTTTCTAGAAATACTGCATTGCAAACTCTCCAATTAACATTCCTCCAATCCTCTGCAATTTTATTTCACCCTTTAATTTTTTTATTAATGCTTCCCTCTCCCACCTCTTGTTGTTACTAATGGTAACAACCATTTAGTCTGATCCCAAAGCAAATAGCAGTTTTGGTTCTGTTTGGCATCTTCTGTCATGTTGTTAAAATATAGTCAAAGAAAAGGCTTTGAATGAAGGTAGATATTTGCAAAAGTGCTTCCTGAGACTAAGAACTTGTGTGGGAATGAAAGTAATATACTGACAGTTTCAAAGCACTATGTTTCTGGAAGAAGATAGAGATTCGTGTAATAAAATTGTGAAACACAAAAGTCAAAATTTTGAGATAAACACAGGAAAAATAACAATATAATTATAAAAATATACTAATTTCCACCTTACTTTTATGTCAATGTTGTTGAACTGCTTACTTCAACATGAAATAAAATATGTTGTTCTGTCAAATAGTAGAATATGCTGTCAAAGATATTAAACTGCTGTTTGTTCTTTATTTAGTTCATCATAGTAACCTTTTCACAGTTTTCTTTGTTTACTCATAATTACTGTCATTAGAGTATTACAAAATCTCTTAGAGATTTTCTCCTGTTTTTGTTTTATTTTTTGTTTAATTTATTTACTTCCTTAGACTTTTTTGGTGGCTTTATTTTTGTTATTTTGTTTTTGTGGTTGTTTTTGATTTTAGTTTTCCAGTCAAAGCAAACGTCTTTTAATTTTGTTTGAAATACATATAGTGTAAGTTAAGGGTTTTGAAAGCAGAGTACTGGCTATTTACCCATGGTCTTGGTTGGGCAGAAATTAGTTAATACTCCTGGTAAAATGATCAGTTCATGACCTTTTTTCAAGACCTCTGCTGACATTCATCTTTTCTGGGGGGAAAAAAAGTTATAAAATTAGCCAAAGTATACTTGAATGTGAAGAAAAGATCACTATTAAGGTGTGTAGCTGAAAAAAAAAAAAAAAGTCTTTTTCATTTGCAGAAAAGCCTCCTGTATTTCAAGTGTAGGAATTCCATTTCTTATACTGGGCTTGAAAGATGAACTAAGACAAAGATAGGAGGTTCAACAAGACCAATTACTGGGTCCTGCACTTAGGCCACAACAACCCCATGCCAAGCTACAGGCTGAGGACAGAGTGGCTGGAAAGAGGCTCAGCAATGAGGGCCTGCGAGTGCTTGTCAGTAGCTGGCAGAACATGAGTGAGCTGTGCCCAAGTGGCCCAGAAGGACAATGGCACCCTGGCCCAGTCAGCAATAATGTGGCCAGCAGGACCAGGGCAGTGACTGTCCTCCTGGGCTTCCCAGGGAGGTGGTTATGAATCACTTAAGGGAAGACTGGACTTAGTGCCATGGCCTAGTTGGCACAGTGGTTTTCAGTCAGAGGTTGGACTTGATGGTGTCAGAGTTCTTTCCAACCTAATTGATTCTGTGATTATCTGTGATTCTGTGACCCTGTGTGATTCCGTGATCCTGTTATGGTAATGTAACAGTGCACAAAAGTATAGTAAATCATAGGAATTGATGAATTTCTTGGGAAATGCTTGATGGCAATCTTCCTTCAGGTTCATTTATTTAGACAGTGACAAACTCACTAGAATGCATGACGGTGGTGGATTTACAGTTACTTAGGTGACTGTCACTTTGACACAAACAGATGTGGCCACTGAGAGGCAGTCTTTACCCACAGTCCAATCCAAACGCTCAGAACACTGACATTTCATAAATTTCATTAATGTGGGATTTTTATACTTATTCCATGTGGATTTTATTTACAAGTACTGTACCTAAGGAGAAAATAAAAGGCAACTTCATATTTTAGTCTCCAAAATATTTTGAATTAATGCTCTGTCTAAAGCAATCATATCAGTGGCTCTAATATGCTACAGATACTAGAAAACGAAGTAAGTAACAGGGTTGAGACTCTGAAAGGGAAAGACTATGAACAGAATTTTGGGGTCACTTTTTCTGCATACATACTATTTTTTGTAATATTAGAGCTTTACATTTCTACTCAAGACTCAAGAATGCAGTAAAACATAGAAAAAATAATTCCTTTTTCAATTATGTAAATTTATACTTCACAATGACAAATGTGAAGTGAAAAGCAGAACTTATGTTTTTTGATTACATTCACATTGCTTCCAAATAAGATTGAGTTTTGTTGCTGTCTGTGTGCAAATCAGAGAAGCAAAGGAAAATCTGTAGTGATGGATCTGGGTCTGTACAGRAAAGGCTTAGCCTGGCATATGCTGCACACCAGGTCTTTTAATCCATTTCCCTGATTCAATATTTTCAGAATGTGACTATTTTATGTTTACATCTAGCCAAAGGCAGAGATATACATGTTCAGATGGATATGCAATGTTATATCTTGTTTCATGAAGTAATACTGCTGTAGCTGTACTTTGCTTACGGCACAATTTGTAGGACAAGATAATATATTTTTTACTCCAGCAACACAGCTGGACAAACTAGGTAAGACTTCTAATTTGCCAACATTTTTTAGTGATGAAGAACTGAAGAAGCAGATAGCATCCCTCAACTTCTTAATTTTTTTACCTACTAAGTCCTTTACACAAATTTGCTACCTCACCAAATGGTCAGTTTTGTCCATTGCCAGTGACCCAAAGGAGCCATCGTGAAGCCTGCAATTGTTGGGAAATTTTAAGAGATCCCTATTTTTACTTTTTTTTTTTTAACCCAGTACTTCTTGCTGAACTCTGTAATGCCTTGATCCACTTGGCAGGTTTCGAGGGAGGTTGTTTGATTTACTCTGGGCTGTGTCCTGGAGAAACAACAAAATTCTCTAGGAGGTTCAAAACAAACTTGTACTTGCAAAATTTTAAAACAGCACAGAGAAAATAAGGCACTTCACAAACTTTAATTTGTCCAAACATAACAAGGCACTTAAAAAGGCATTGAATGGAATTTTTTAGTCTGGCTTACAGTATATTTTGAGAAGAAGAAAATAGGAAAAGAAAGAGAGAGAGGAAGAGAGAAAAACAAGAGAGGAATGCTTATAGTCACCACCTGAGGATCCTGTGTGGTGTCAGCTGCTTTTAAATCCAGGGCAGTGGAATACCCCAGTTTAGAACGTGTCAGTATTCTTTTATCTGCTCCTGTTTGCTGGGACTTTCCTCCAGGCATGCACCTGCACTAAAATGTTTCCAACAGGGCCACTGGTCGATGTGCACCATTTTGCACTGGAACAGGGACTGATTAAGGGCACCAGGGGGCCAGAGCAAGCAGTGGCCATGCCAACAACAACGAGCTCACCCGTGTCCTCCCCAAATTCCCACCTGGTTCTTTTGAACAAGTCCACTGGTCTCCTAAAAATTCCCATCCAGGTGGCCATGCAATGCGAAAAATGAAGCATATGAACCTAATCTTACCCAGGGACATTTTATTGGTCAGGCCTTGGAAAGCAAGGGTATACCTGTGAAGTTCTTTCTTGGCAGCGATAAGCAGACACTTGCCTTGCTTCAAACTGGACTCAGGGCAGCTCTGTTTTGTTGCAGTTAAGAGTAGCTTTGTGTTCAAACTAATGTGTGGCTTGGCCTCTCAACAAGACTTATTTTCTTAAGTATTACACAGTGTTAACCACACTGTGCAGCTTTTGATCTGGAACTAGCTCATATTTGGCTGACTTAAAGCATAAGACCGATGAAGTCACATCTGTGAAGAAGATACAATACAAATTAAAACTGACCTTACACAGCATGGGCTATGGGCCATGCATGGCAGAAGTTCTCTCCTCACTGTGCCAAAGGGCCTGTGGACATGCATTTGGGCTATTTGGAAACACGGCCTGGAGGTGGATGGCATAATGGGGAGATGGAGGGCCCGAGAGTGTTGGAAGGTAGCTCCACAGATGAGATCAACTGAGGAGCTAAGGAAATTGTTTTCTTTTAAATGACTAAATTCAGTTTTTTCAGTTGTCAAAAAGCAAATAACATGTTATCAATGCAAGTTTGGGTCTCAGAAGATATTTCAGTGATAGTATTTGACTGCATAAACATATAAAGAAGAAACAGAAAACCAAAACATGGTGATGAGATCATCTCAGTTAATAAATGAATAAGCTGCTTTATGTACATTTGACCTTCTGATGTTGATTAATTTAACATGTGTGAGGGGTCTTAGGAGAGCAGTTGCTAATCTTAGTATAGTCAAGCATAAGAAATCATTTGAAACACTTGGTCACAGTAAAAACATCCCTGTTTCTATAGGGACAAAAAAAAGAGTTGAAACTAAGTACAGGAATGAACTCTGTAAGGAGACAGGTTTGAGATGTGAGTGTTTAAGGCAAATAATCTCTAGGTTTGACTGGTGTTTCAATAAAAGATAAGGATAATACTGTGCTCCTAGAAAAAGAGAGGTTGCAGAAAAAGTGCTTTTGTTCCTGTCTTGAAAGTAAATGTGGTTAATTGCATTAGAACTATCAGTTAAGCAGAGAGGATGTTTGCTTTCTTACATGTGCTCCCATATACAAAGCTGTTCTGCTCAGCCTGTTTTCATTTTATATGTAATCTAAGTATACACTTCACAAAGCTGATTTTCAGAACTCTGTGCTCTGCCAACTTCTTTCTGCCTGCAGAATTGCCACACATGCATGAGAAATATTCATCATTTTGGGCCTGCTCAACTTTAACAGCTCTAAGTTTTACAGCAACTTACCTGCAGAGGAGCTGCAGTCATCTGAGAGAAGGAATGTAAACTATCAGCTTACAAATAGCTCTTTTTAAAGAATGCAGATCTAAAGTTCTTTGATTCTGTCATATCAAGTAAAAAGTAGTCTTTGTGCAATGAGTGGCAGGAGCATATCCAGTATTTAAAACAATCCCAGAAAAAATTATTAGGCCATGGGTATTTATCCTTCTCATGCTGAATGCTGTATGTGAGTTATGATTTGAGAGGAATTCTCCAGTACACACCAGTATACATTCTTTGAAGTCACAGAAGATTTTCTATTCTTGCGACATTTTTTGGCACTCAACTAGTGGTACATAGAGTGGTCTGGATACCAGTTTAACTATAACTAAAAATACAGTATAATCATTACATATGACAAGCTTTCCTCACTGTTGTAAAATGTACGGTAGAAGGTGTCATTCTTGAACCGAGAATAGTGTCTTAATTACCTTAGTGTCTTAATCACTTGTTAAATATTTGATTGTCTAAAAGCAATTTCTGTGCAAGAGGGCTGGTTGGAAAATAATTTGAAGTGTTTTCAGTTTCTTTTTCTGGTTTCAGTTTTACACAATAAAACAGAAAGTGATTCAGAAATTGCTGCCCTGTTAGGAATAAAATTTATAGGAATAGGCACATCCACTGGGTCAATGTGGGGCTCTGAGGCTGGTGTAATTGGAAAAAATTGGGGTTTTTTTATCATGGGATGTTCTATTCAACACCTGGTCTACTGACACATGATAGGATACAAGTTTATCAGAGGGAAGAAAGAGCTCTAGCACAGCAGGTAGTGAAGCTCATTGACAGTGCTTTGAACTAGCCTGGAAAGGGAAAATATCAGGCTTAAGGGTGATGAGCAATAGGATCCCTCAATCTGCTCTAGGAGGTGTTGGCTACAACACACCACACCTGAAATATTTCTACACTAATGCACAGAGCATGAGGAACACACAAGTGGAGCTCAAGACTTTCGCTGTATCCCAGAGATTTGACATCACTGTCAAAAGTGAAACCTGTTGGAATGAGTCCTGTGACTGGAGTGCCCTATTGGATGGTTCCAGGCTCTGCAGGAGGGATAGGCAGGGCAGAAGAGACTGGGGGGTGGCACTGCATGGAATAGAGGGGTTAGAATGTATGGAGCTTGCAGCTGGCAGTGCAGCTGAGAGCCTCTGGATTAGAATCAAGGGGCAAACAAAGAAAGCGAGAGTCTACTATTGGCCTCCTGAGCAGGATGGGTCCAGCCCACTGCTTTGCCTGCTGTGCCCATCCTGCTGTCCCCATTCAGTGTTTTCTCTCCCCTGCTGGGCATTGCTGACCAGCAACCCAGACCAGAGAGAGATTACTATCTGCAAGCCCACCTACTTAAAAAGAGAAGATAGTGTGATAATGTATTCTGTATTCTCATTATATATATGAGAAAATATTATAAAAAAACATTATATTCTGTAGTGTTCATTAAAAGTTCTAGTCCATAAATATCAAAATAATGTAGCAGACACTAATTTTTCAGACCAATTTCATAGACATGTGCTCTTATTCCAGAATAAACACTAGTTTATTTTAAATAACTTATTGTCTGAAGACAATTGGAGTAACAATAATTTTAGAAATAACTGATTTTCCCTGAAGTTCATTTTCACATGTTGCAGAACCACAGAGCACAAGTTCTAGCTAGATAAGGAAGTTTCTGTGTTTGTGTTTATTCAGGGGTACAGACTGAATCACTTTTTCAAAGTCCATGGCAGGAGGATTCACCTTCTCAATTCAATAAATACTTGAACCATTTCTGGAATTTATTTTTACAATAATGTTTGTGTACTAAAAGTTGTACTTAATACCTAATCTATGCTATTGCTTTGGGGTAGATACAGTTCTAGGATCCTTATCTTTTTGGTATATTTAGTGCATTTGTCTTTGTTTGTCTGTTTTTATCTAAGTCAATACTCAGAGCACTAGTGACCCAGTTCCTTCCCCCATTTGTTTATGGATGATGTGAGTCTGTAAAGAACAGATGAACTATGTCTACTAAGATATTATTTAATGCTATTTAGTCTATATTAGCTGGCACGGTCCCAGTGATTTTATTATACCCATCTGAAAACCCCCGTCTTCAAGTGGTATAACCTTAAATCTTTACTGGTCGTTAAAGCCCATGTAATTTCTAAGTGGCATTGATTATTATGGGTTAAAAATTCAATCTTTCCACTAGCACAACAAAATCTAATGAGTTTCTTTTTCTGTTTCTGTTAAGTTGGGAAACCTTCTGCTGCTCTGCAATTATGAGACCTTTCGTACAGAGAAAACAGCAGATAAAGTTTCCTATATAATGATTAAAAATATACATGTATATACTTATCATTGAATTCACAGAATCACAGAATCAGTTAGGTTGGAAAAGAATCCTGAGATCATCAAGTCCAAGCTTTGACTAAACACCACTGTGTCAGCTAGACCATGGCACTAAGTGCCACGTTCAATCTTTTCTCTAACACCTCCAGAGATGGTGAGTCAGCCACATGCCTGGACAGTCCATTCCAAAATCTGATCACCCTTTCTGTGGAAAAGTTCCTCCTACCATCCAATCTGAACCTTTTCTGCTGGAGTTTGAGACTGTGTCCTCTCATCCTGTCACTATTTGTCTGAAGAACATTTCTTTGATATCAGAGGGTAAAAATAATAGTAGAACTAGGTAACTTACATATGTTAAAGAATGTTGAAGAATTGAAGAATTCTTTGTTCGTAAGTAAATTTTAAATAAATGTGTTAATCTTTTAAAAGCTTCTGGCAAAACCCAAATTGCTTCAATTAAATATTCTTTCCTCTCATACCAGACTTAATGTTAGAATAGCTCTTCCAACCAATAGATGAAGACAGATCCCATAGTCTTGTAAAGATCTCTCTCTATATATGTAAACCTCTGGGGTTTTGTTGTGGTTTTTTTTTTTGAGACTTGTAGGCACCATGCACTCTACTGACGGAGGTAATGCTGAGAATAATAATCATTTACTCTCACCAGCCTTCTGTTAGGAGTTGCATTTTTAGTATACCTGCTTTTTGATCTGTGTATGCAGCCACTGATCCTTTAAATATGTTTCAGATTATCTCAAATTAACAGTTTTTTGCTTAACCTATTGTATTTTAACTGAAAAAGAAAAGGAAAAGCCCCTCAAGATGATTTCAGAGCTGTATAGAGGGGGTAATATTTAGGCAGAGGTTTGCTACTGAAGCATTATGAAACCAGAAGACACTCTGTCTGGAATTACATCTTGATTATTTCTTTTTTAAGAAGATAAATAAATAGTTACAGAATCATAGAATGATTTGAGTTGGAAGGAGCTTAAGGTTTATTTATTTTCAACCCCACTGCTGTGAGCAGAGACACCCTCCACTAGAGCAGATTGCATCCCTTTCCTCCAGCATGTGACTTCAACATACAGCTTATCCTTCACAACAGACTAGCCTTGTGGAGGAACATGAGATTCCTTTTCTGCCGTGCCTAAAACATTATCCATGGCTGCATGCTGATTGCACCCTGACCCCAGTTTACCGTGTGTCTGCCCTACCCTGTGCTGTGACTCCTTCCTACAGGGGGAAATCTTCAGGCAACCAGGTGGTGTGTTGCACATTATTCCAGCCAGCATCTGGGTTCTGTGGAGTAATTTTTTATTTCTCATGCTCAGGTTATTGTTAGATTACAAAAAATTAGACTAGTTCTGATTGGAAGGGACGTACAGTAATCATCAAGTCACATGGCCTGATCACTTCAAGGATGAGTAATAGTTCAAGCATTTTTTAAGGGTGTTGTCCAAATGCTTCTTAAACACTGACAGGTTTGGGTCATTGACCATGGGACATGGAGTACTGACCATTCTGAACTATTTGCATGAAGGATCAGAGGTCATCAGATGTATTTCCTTTGCAGTAATTTTACTTGCCCAACATCACATTTCATTGGACCTGGATAGAGTCCTAAATTCAGTTTAGAGTTCAGAAATGGTCATGTAATCAAATTTGTGTGTACTTGTTGCCAGAATCTTATACCTGAACTTCAAGAAAAACTGTCCAGAAATGTAGGAAGTGAGAAGCCATGTTATTGAAAGCTTTTCCTGGTAAACCCCAGAAGTGAATATAGATCCAAACCTGAGAAACCTCTAGAGTAAATTAATATGTCATGGCAGATCTGCTCAGGGTCTTACCTGAGCTTCTAGATAGAAAACAGTATGACACAGATCTTACTGTTGAAGATCAAAGTCCATCAGTGGAGCTTGTTTTGGACCTGCCCAAATCAGCAGAACCCTGAGCTCTGTGTGAGTACTTGAACCTGGAAAGACTGTGGATGAATTTTTGATAGTTTTACAAAGATTCTTTACAAAGAAGCTTCTCTTTGCATCATTACAATAAAACTGTTGTGATATTGTGAATCTTGCAGCAGGACAGGAGGTCTGGCTTATGGTCTGTCATGAATAACAAAACCAACATGTATCTTTGTTGCAGATCTAAAAGAAGGCGACAGCAAAAACTGTTTATAGGGTACTATGCCAGATACATTTTTTTTCTGAATCTGGATGTAAAACTAAATGGGCTAGGGCCTTCTAAGATGTTAGACTGTGTTAGTCCTTATTTTTTCTGAATATATTCATGTAGGGCACAGTATGATTGAGGCAGAAGACAAACTGCGTTGGATGACCTCATGCAGTTGGGTGCTTGTGTCAGGCTTGTTTTGAGGAGGGTGTGAGTTACCCCAATCTTTCCCCAATAGCTAACTTCAACTGCATAGCCAGCTGTGTGCTGCTGTGCTCTGCATCGTGATGCCTCACACCCTCCTACCTCTATCCCACACCCTCAGATTGCTACCTCCTTTCTCAGGGAAGAAAAAAGATGTCACTGAGCCTAAAAATGGGAATCAAAGAGGGCTGGGATTGAACCCAGCATGAAACCAACTACCTTCTTGCCCTCCTGGGGGAGAAGAATGAGTAACATATGGTTACTGGTGTCTAATCACTACTGAAAATGGTTGCCAGTTCTGCTGCTGCTTAATAAAGTGTAAACATTTTTGCAAAAGCATGGTGGGTCACTGTTGTAAATATAATTTCAGCATTTCAAGGCATTTTATTTCCGTTAGCTGTTCGACTTTTCTTAAAATGTAAGTTTACAATGATAAAGAATAAACAATCTAAGCAAATAAATTGTAAACATAAAAATATCTCTAAAATACAAAATGCGTGCAAATTATTGAGTAAAACCATGGTGCTGCTGTTCATAAGGTACTTATTTTTTAATGTGTATGTTCACTGACTTAACTGAAGACAAAAATAAAGCTTAACCTGCATATATGGGGTTCCTCGTGGTGTCAGTTACAAAGCACTCCTCTCAAATAAACTACTTAATGACCAGTGAAGTTATTTAGCATTCACATAAATTCACAAAGGAACTTTACCTAGTTATTTTAGTGATATTAATACAGAACAGATAAGAAATAAAAAACTAGTTATTGAACTTCTCACCCAGTTAGATACTTTAGAATCTTCTAACTTATATAGCCTTTTCCTCTGTGCTCTGATATATGCTGTATGTTGTACTGTTACTTTTTCCAGAAAGAGTGAATAAGGATATTTGCTGGTAGCCATGAATCTCTCCAGGTTTTTTGTGCATCCTTGGTTAGTATTTTTGTCCTGGCATTTAATATCAGAACACAAAACACCAGAACACTTGGCTCACATCTGTGCTGTCCTGTCCTACAGAGTAGCAACAAGAAGTATGATTCATATGCACTATTATTAAGCAGTGTCCCTGTGTTGAGGGGGGAACCACTTTTTTACCCATATAAAGTAAATCCAAAGCATAAGAGAGCAGTTCAGTGAGGACATGAGAGTTTAAATGTGTTTGTTTTCCTATGTTATTGTTCATTGCAATTAAGTCCAACAAAAGGAACAGCACTTTAAATTATGGTCTTGATACTGTTCCTCTGCTGAGATGGCTTTGGTATAATCATAGATAACGTGTGGTTGCACTCTTTGTTTTCTCTTCTTTTTTTTAATATAGCTACATGTAAACCATCTCTGTAAGGCAGACAATCTCCATGTAGACAATTTAATAAAGTTAATAAAAGACAAAAAATTGTTTGTTGTGAAAAGAAATTAGATGATCACTGTTAGGATCCATTTCAGTAAGACATATAGGAATGCATTTCTGCCTAGAAGAAGAGAAGGTCTAAAGCTTTGTGAGCTCATACTGTGAAATAGCATTTTACATAAATTGCAAAAATGTGGCATAAGTATACTGACATGTTCCTCACGGGCACACTCTAAAGTCTTTTAAAAGAGTTGACCACTTGCTCTGCAGGTTTCTCCAGGTGGGAAGGATCTTTTTCTCAGCTACAGGAGGCAGAGTGCTTCCTGCTGAAATGGGAAGGTAAAACTGTTGTGAGCAGATTTATCAGACCTTAACCCTGTGCCCTCTTCCAGGGCTAAATGCTTGTTGTTCAGCTGCTTGATGCTTTTATATTTGCTGGGGTTGGCTTCTCCACAGCTCCTCCCCATAAGCATTGAAAGATTTGTTCTTTTTTCTTGACCTGTCACAACATGCTGCCTTTTCATCACTTCTTGCAATCAGGAAAGATTATTGCTCTCAGATTTATTCTCCACTTGTGAAAACATTTTTCAATTCTTAAAATGATAAATTATGTTTTACTGCTTTATTATTTTATTTTTATCTTTTATTTTACTTACTGCCTCAGGATTTTAACACTTCCAGTATCAGTGCTGAAACTTTCTGTTTTACAATTTGTTTACTTCCTGTTTAACAATTTGTATGGATAATATTGCATCAGATCGACTTAGTTCTTTGTAATATACTTTTTTTTATACTTTGTAATACTTTTTTTTCCATATTCACTGCATTGCCAGGCTGAAAAATTGGGACAGAACATTGAGATAGACTGGTTTGAGTTGGCTGGAACGTGATTAATAAGTTACCCATGATATTCAATGGAAAAACTTTCTGGTTCTCCTCACTGGGTGTTGCTCATTCTCTGAATGGAAATATATTATGTAATATAGTTTTCCACAAAATGCAAGGAAAAGAGTTTTGTTTATATTTTTTGTTTGTTTCTCTTTTTAATTTTTTTAAATAAATATTCTTTCTTTCATCACCGTGCTTCAAATTCATCAGCTTCATTGCACTTTGAATGGTTCTGAAGTGTTGTCACATAAACCACCTAAGACCAGTACTTTCCAAACAAGTTCAAACTAGTTTTCAGTCAACCTCACTGTCTGCATTTCCAGCCCATAATTCAACAGTTCATCTATGAATATCTTACCAGAGAAAGAGTCAAAGACTTTACTAAAATCCAGGTAGACAATGTATGCTGCTCTCTCTTTATCCACCAGGCCAGTGACTTCATCACAGAAGTTCATCAGGTTGGTCAAGCATGACTTTCCCTCACTGAAACCATGCTGGCTATTCCTGGTCATTGTCTCATCCTTAAAGTGCCTGCAAATTGTTTGCAGGATTAGCTGCTCCATCACATTCCCAAGGGTAAAGGTGAGGCTGACCAATTGATAGTTACCCAGATCCTTCTTCTTGCACTTCTTGACCTTTGCTTTCCTCCAGTCTTTGGGCAATTCCTGGTCACCTGATTGTTGAAAGGTTATGACAAGTGGTCCTGCAATGACAACAACCAGCTCACTCAACACTCACGTATGCATCCCATCAGATGCCATTGTCCCGTGGGCTAAATTATTCCCAGTCCTGACCCTCTTCCACCAAGGGTATGTCTTCCTTGCTCCAACATTATCCCCTAGTTTCTCGGACAGAGCATCCCTGAAGGCTGGTCTTAACTAGAAAAGTCCGGGACAAAGAACACATTTAGTATTTCCACGTTTGTTGCAATGTAAAAGTAAGATTTGTTTCCTTGTGGAATGTGCCGCATCCTTATTTTAAAATCTAACGTATGGTAGCATTTCAGCACTAACCATGACAAACTGGAATTACTACTGCTCTTATTTATTTTTCATACATAATTCCTATTTCAGTTTTCAGACAACTTACTTCTCTGTTGATTTTTTTTTAACCTGATATGGAATTTCTTCTGTCTTCCGGTCTTTCCTTTTTCTCTTTTGTGCAATATTAAAAAGGCAACTTAGACTCATTGTTTTCTCTGTAAACTTTTGTTATGAGGCCAGGTTAAATTCTGCTAATTCTGAACTTTAATAAGTTCTTGAATCATTAAAAAGCTCATTGATTTGCTCACATCATCTATAGTTGGCATCAGTGAATAAACTTTGTGTATTTAGTTTGGTTGACAATGGCATTGTCTTCTTGTGTAGAATTTTTGTTAAGGTTGATTGGTTGGTTCCTTGGTTGGTTGGTTAGTGAGTGGGTTTTGGTTTTTTTTATATAAATGAAGAGAGAATAATGTCACATTTCTGGTAAAAATTTGCAGTGAAGAAGGAAAAGAAAAAAAATTAGATGTGACTCCAAACAGAAAAAAAAGTTCAATCTTCACATCATCCGAGAAGATAGTGGTACTAAAGGTCAGCACTGAGATAATGTCAAGATGGTGTAGCTAGTAGTATGAAGTGAAGGTTGTGGCTACCAAGAGAGTAGGAATGTTCAAAGGATAGGTGCAGGATAGAAACAGAGAAGCTCTTAATCCTAACTTCGGTAAGACTTGTAGAATACCTTGCACATTTCACAGCAAATGCTTTTTAAAAATCCTTCATTTTTGAGTGCCAGTATGTGACTGGAATTGGTACCTGAAGGCCCATTAATACAATATCAGAAGCATCTAAGAGTTAAAAAAATCTGTTTAAAGTCAATAGTGAATAATGAAGGAGAGAATAGAACTCACATGTGCTTATACTTAGATCATACCAAACTAGTCTGATAATTTTCTTTCATGAGATAAATACAGTAAAGTACATAATGTGTCACATAATTAGTAAAGTAATAATGGAGGGAGATTAGTCCAGGAACTCAGATCTGAGAAGATACAGACTAAGGGGAAAAGATATCTATGAGAGAGTGAAAGAGAGGTATTGTACTGGTCCTAAAACCCTGGTTTTTGGGACAGAAAATAACATGCCTAGTCAAAAGGCACCAATGGCAGAAAGTAGAAAAGAACTGATGCTAAGGAGTAGTGGGGTAGCATGTTGAAAGATGTGAATAGCTTTGAAGACTGAAGTGTGAAATACAGGAATATTTTCTAGAACAAATTGAACAGTCATGACTTGTAGGCTAACAGCAAAATTCTGCACCAAGAAGTATCTGATTAAAATAAGAAGGAAAGTTGTGTGTACCAGATGATCACTGAGGTATTACCATATATCAGCCTAAAGAGCCAACTGTATTCTGGGCTGCATCCAAAGCAGCATGTCCAGCAGGTTGAGGGAGAGGATTTGACCTCTCCCCTCTGCTCTCATGAGACCTCACCTACAGTCATGTCTGAGGTCTCCAGCCCAGAAGGGGAATGGACCTGTTGGAGCAAGTCCACCAAGATGATTGAAGGGATGGAACACCTCTCTTAGGAGGAAAAGCTAGGAGAGTTGGAATTGCTCAGTCTGGAGAAGATAAGGCTTTGGGGTGACCTAATTGTGGCCATCCAGTACCTGAAGGGAGCCTACAAGAAAGATGGAGAGAAATGGTTTACAAGAGCATGTAGTGACAGAGCAAGGGGAAAGGAGAAAAAATGACAGTAAGTTAAGATTATATATTAGGAAAATACTCTTTGCTGTGAGGAACTGGCACAGATTGCCCAGAAAAGCTATAGCTGCCGCCTTCCTGGAAGTGTTCAAGGCCAGACTGGATGAGGTTTAAAGCAACCTGGTGTAATGGAAGGTGTCTCTGCCATGGCAGGGATTTTGGAACTAGATGATTTTTAAGGTCCCTTCCAAACAATTCTGTAAATCTATGACTGTGATCAGAAGTTTTTGCATGGTATATAGGGAGGTGAGAAAACTGCTGGATGAGAACCCTGTGAAACTTTTGCAGCTTTCCACCATCCAACCCTAAGTGCCAACCCTTTCATGAAGGATAGAATCAATGTGTCACCATTACAGAGAAGGACAATGAAATTGGTGCCGAAGCTGCAAAGACATTTTGCACAAGGAC
This sequence comes from Mixornis gularis, assembly GCA_003546035.1. Classification (NCBI taxonomy): domain Eukaryota; kingdom Metazoa; phylum Chordata; class Aves; order Passeriformes; family Timaliidae; genus Mixornis; species Mixornis gularis. Next base: position 881,319 of record QVAJ01000054.1, read on the forward strand.
AAGTTTTCACATGTGTGAGCATACATTTCAGTATGTAGGGTTACTGTGAGAAACAAGGTAAATTGATCTAGGCAGATGCTGTATTCATGGGCCTAAACTGCTTTTGCTGTCTAGATCAGCTTAGGCATCTCTACAGAGTACTGTGTTGTGCAGTGGTTCAATTAACCCTGAAAAATGGAGCCTAGGGAAGAGAGCTACTGGTTTCCGTAAATTCATCATAGTACAAACCCCAAAGAGGAGCAAATCCTGTGTAACCTGAGAGATTTACAGCAGAAATAAAAACAGATATAAACTGATTGCAAAAAAGTGCAAGCTGGAAACTAGGAGCAGATTTCAGCTAGTAGAGGAGTGATGTTCAGATACAACCTACCACATGGAAACAGCAGTGCAAAAATACTCTTCATACTGGAGCATGTAATTTTGTAAATCATCTCATGTTAGTCATTTATAGTTTGGTGTTGATGACTTAGATGGAATATCCTGGTAATAATTTCCTTGAAGTAATTGTTAGATAATTGTCTTAAAGCTTCAAACGAATTGCAGTGTCCTTTGATTAAATGAGTAAATGACTGTCAGATGGGCACTCTGTCAAAGAACTTTTTGCTGTTTTACAGAAGTGAATTTATTTATCGTATTTGATTTTTTAACTTTTTTCTTTTTTTTTCACTTTTTCAAGGGGAACCTTTTGAAAGATATGCTATCATCATAATTTTCAGTGTGGTATGGAACCATTACAGGCAAATTAATAGAAGTATCAGCCTGCTATTTGAGCGATTTAAGGGATTATCAATTAATTCATTTTGGGTTAAGGCTGATCACCTTGACAAGTATGAGGAAGAAGCATTATGTTATCATCTCAGCATAGAACTAAACTTCAGTATACAGAGATTGAAAATGGCTTAATTTAAACCATAAGTTCTCTGTAAAAAGAGCTCTGGTCAATTGGTATTATAATGAGCATATATTTTAAAGATCCAAGAGGGAACAACTTGTTTCAATAGATGGCACATTTTGTTATTAAAGTAAAAGGTCTCTTGTTACAAAAGGTAGCACCCTACAGTTRATAACTAAATGAGGCACAGAAGACATGAGGCAATTACTCTAAGGAACATTTTATTGGGAAGGCACCTTTGTTGGTTTGTGGGGTTTTTTGTGTTATAAACCAACTCTCATTTGTATCTTCTGACCAAGATGCCATATTACAAGTCTATGAAAATTTTATATTTTACCTTTTTTTTTTCTTTTTTTTTTCCTAAAATAATCTAGGGCCCACTAATTACAGTGAATTCTTAGCAGAGGGATTACTCCTGCCATATTGCAGTCTTGTTCCTTTAAGAAAAGTCAGTTTCCATCAAAAATATGCATTTTTAGCATGTATTTGGACTCTTTACATTGTTTTCAGTGGAAAACTGTTGATATAGTGACATGCTCCTCTTTTTTAATATGCAAAACCTTGTTTTTCTTGAAGCACAGGAGAGTGTTAGGAATTACAGTTTCTTGGTTATAAATGCAAAATGCTTTCAAGCCAACATTCAGTCCAAAGGGGGTTAAAAGCATATTTCCAGGACTCCGTCAGTCTGCTTTTGTGTTTGCATCTCCTATTTGTCTGTGTCTCTAGCCTGGCAGTCTGTCCTTGACATATACACAAGGCTTCAGAGAACAAAAGATGGTAAAGCCTTTCCATCCAGGTGCTTGTTGTCAGTAGAAGCGTTTGCTCAAGTTTCAGAAGAATTACCACTGGTAGTGTTTGAGAGAGCTGCTGCTATGGAGTTGCTTCCACAAACACTTCTTGTTTAGACCTCATGGATGGCAGCTATTGCAGACATATTTCAGTTGTGTTTAACCCATTCCAGATGATGGGATTTCTTTCAGCAGTGTCAGAATTTGGCAAAGACCAGTCTTTATTAAGCTATATGTTAACCTCTTAATAATTGAATGGTTATGTGGCCATGATTAGAGGCCAGTTCCCAGCAGAGGCTGATAAATACCACATAAAATACTTTAAGCGCGGTTTTTTCCTTTAGATATTGAAATGCATTTCATAATTGTTTTTAGTCCACTTGTTGCTCAGTTGCTCATAATTGTTCTTCCATTTCATGGTGAGGTAACATTATCCTGTCTTTATAAGGGTACTTCTATAAAGACACTGTGTGAGGATTACCCAGTACCATATAATTATTTTGTTGCAAATACAGTGTCCACATTTATCCCAAATCACTTAATTAACTTTCTTACCTATCCCATCTCCTGATTTTATGTACATAAAATCAGTCTCCACAGCCCATTAATTTCTGTTACTAAAAAGTCGATGGGCTGTTGGTCAAAAAAGTAGTATTTTTTTGTCAAGGAAAGAAAAAATTATCCACATGAATAGGATGTGGATAATTAGGATTAGGATGAACAGAACCTTTCTTTATGTGAACACTTTAAGTCTTTTATGAATTTTGTTTGTAAAGCCATTTCTTCTGTAAAGAAATTTACAGAAGGGGCTTAAGGTTTCTGAGTTGTGTTTTAACTTAAAATGCTATGTTGAAATTGTCTAGCTGCATTCATTGCAGTCAGACTTAGAATACCTTTGTTCCTTAGACATTGCATTGGCTACTTATCCAGCCAATATATAATACCCTTGACATTCAGCACATCTGTGGAAAAACCCCAAACTGTAACTGCCTTGTGAATGTGAAATCCTGGTATGGTATTAGACAAAGGAACAGTTACTTCCTCCCTTTTGTCCAGTATTGCTGTCTTAGGGGCTGTGGTATTATATTCCTACATGTCTGACAGCCTGAACACAGTAAATGCCTCTTGAGTTAATTTGTTTACTTGATAAAATATCTGGATTTACTCAAATCAGAACATAACATCTTTTAGTTTTATACAGGAAAATCTCCACCCCCAATTACAAAACCTGTGTCTAATGTTTCATGGGAACAATTTTAAACAATAAATATTAAGTCTCTCTGTAGTCTCATCATATAAGGGTGCAGTGTGTTAAAGGAGAGGCTGCTGCCTGAACATTCTCACACCACTCAAGTAGTTACACCTGCACCACCCAACAATGTCACTGCTGGGACCAGGATCCCTTTACAGAGGGCAGCTCCAGATGGCCCATGGTTGCCTCTCCTGACTCCTTGCCCATATATATCCTCCCACTCAGGTGTGCTTCCTCATTCTTCAAGCTTTACCCAAGCACTAAAAAGCCCTAGATTTAGGATAAATATTACCTAGCAACAACAAGAACATCAGTGCAATATCAATATTCTTTCCCATTCCAGCCAAAAATATATCTAGGTGTAAGCCTCGTCAACTAAGGCTTCAGCAAAYCCAACTGCTAAACAAGTAAAGCAAAGCAAGCAACATACTTAATCTGAGTAATACAGTTCAATTTAAGTTAAATTAAAACTACTACTAAAAACTTAGTTTATTACAGAATATTCTGGGTTGGAAGGGCCTCACAAGGATCATTCAGTCCAACTCTTCAGTGAATACAGAGATTGAACCCACAACCTTGGCATTATTAGCACCATGTTCTAACCAGTTGAGCTAATCTCAGGTCATGCTAAACAACTAACATCTCTCAACAAGGAGATATGAGATGGTCTGCAAAAAGTTTAAAGCTGGTTTAGGGGTTGATAGTGTTTAAGCATGACTTCTTTTGGGTGAATATTAAATGTCAAAGATATCTTTCCTGGGTCTCTGAAATAGTAATTTAGTTTATGTTTTATTTCCAAACTATTTTTTCCCCTTGTTGCTAATATTAAATTAATTTTGTTTAATTCCAATATGCATGTATTTATCTTTTTCCTGGGCAGGTTTCATTTCTGGCCTCTGCTTACATGAGCCAGCATATCTCAGAGGAAAGCTGCTTTGCCCTTGCATCTGTTACCCATTACCTTTACCTCTGCCAGTTCAGCTGGATGCTTATTCAGGTTGGTATCTTAGTCCTTTTTATCACTTCCCCAAAACACCTGTGAAAGTAACTGATAGTTACATCCAACTGATAGTTGGATGTATTTCTATTATGCTTTAGTGCATATATATACATATCTGTATGTCTATGTATAGAGAGAGATATAGAGCACTGAAATTCAGTGCTACTAGAAGGCCAAAACTTTAGATGGCTTTTATTAAACCTAGAGTGACACAGCTCCAAGGGTAGATATACAAACACTGTAAAGACTTTTCCACTCATTTTCATTGCAACTATGTAAGAATGTCCTCATTTCATTTCTTCCTTAGAGGAAGCAAGAATTGTCTCAGAATAATTTCTCAGAATTAATTTTCTTACTGTTAACAGTTTTTCTGAACATCTCTTATTTGGTCTTTTGGAACAGTCTCTTGCAGGTGAAGTGTAAATGTGGGCTACACTGTAATTTGTTGAGTCAGTGGCAGTTTAGTCATTAAACTTGTATAGAATGACAAACATACCTTTGCTTCTATACTTGTATAGAATGACAAACATACCTGTGCTTCTATACTTGTATAGAATGACAAACATACCTGTGCTTCTATACTTGTATAGAATGACAAACAAACCAAAAGTTTGCATTAAAATACAGAATATATGTATTCATAATTATTGCTAGGATTTTTTAGAATCATAGAATCATTTAGGTTGGAGAAGTCCTCTAGGATCATTGAGTTCAACAGTTAACTCTGCCAAGTCCACAACTAAAAACTATCTCCCCCTCTCATTTTCTCCAGGCAGAGCACCCTCAGTTCCCTCAGTCATTCCTCATCAGACTAGTACTCTAGACTACTCACTGCTCCGTTGCTCATTTGATATAGATAGAACAGCAAATGGTGGAAAAAACAATTGAGCAAATATGGAACACCATGAACAATCAAATTAGTTACGGAAAATTACCAGTTGTAAGTTAATCAAAATAACAAGCTGTGGGGTTATTTGAAAATATACAGTATTATGCCCTCAACTAGAAATGTGTATTTAGCACTAGTATGTGAGCTAATTATTTGTCTGATATTTTAAGAGGATTTGTCCCCAGCACATTTATTAGAGCATACAGCTTTATATATGCAGCTCCATATCTTACCATACAAATCCTCCAATATGCAGGCTGTCAGACCAAACCAAGAATTGTAAATTAGGCTGGATTTAAATGCAACTTTCTTTCCCAGTAACATTCGTGTGACATGTGGCATTTTCCTGGGATATGTCAAGCTCATATTCGTTGAGAGCCCTAGTGGCCTCATCAGCTCAGCTGTGCCCATTAGCCTTAGCAAGCTACCTTGAAATAGCCTCCATACAGAAATTTGTTTGCATGGCAGATGATGTTCTTGTAGGTTAACTATTCTAAATTATTTTGTAAACTGTAAATTATATTCTTCACAGTTGCTCATTCACTTTATTCCTAAATTGCTGCAGAGCTCTTCACCATTTGCTAATTTGGATAAAGTAACTTTAAAGTTTATTTTTTACTGGGATGTCTCAAGCTTTGGCAACTCAGTGTTTGATAGTATTCCAGCTTTCCATTCTATGTGTTTTACATTGCATTGAGTTGCAAAAATTACTTATAATAGCAAAAAAAATTTGTATGACTGTTGACAGTTGGTCATTTTTATGTCTTTAGTTTAAATCCAGAGTTACCTTTTAAGTAGACTTCGGTCAAATTCTAAGAACTGCATAATACGTTGCATTTAGTGGAGTCTCAAGCATGAAGACTCTTCATGGAAATCTGACAGGACAGAAGTGCTTAAGAGGGAATCCATCAGCCTGCTGAGTGATGAGCTACCAGGAGTAAACTCAGAATGAAGATGGTTCCTCTTTTTGTAGGTCTTCAGCTGAGAATAATTCCTGAACTTTGAAAGGCCCAAAAGGAAAGAAATAATCTGACATATAGATCAACGTAGTCCTCACTTTGAGTTTACTTCCCTTGGCTGGGAATAGGTCTTGAATTTATATATCTCATTATGGAGTGAGTAAGCTATATCAGAGCACTGGGGAAGGAGTGCTGGGGACGTCTCTGTGTTAGAACTGGTCCCCATGACACCTCTAGAAAAGCTTGTGGATCCAGGGGAAACCAGACTGATTTGGGAAGTCTGGATGCTATTGCTGTTTGAACTTAAAAATGTGGGAAATTAATGATTGTATTTCTCAATGTAGTATACTTTATACACATGATTTGAAAAACAGAATTAATAATGTATTTATATTTAAATGGGACATAAATACTTATGTCTGGAAAAGAACAAAACTACAGGAACAGATTCTGTATCCTTTGTGCAGTCACTCTGCCCTCTGTGAGGCTGCATAGCATAGTGCACGTGTTTAATCATTGACTTACATCATACAAGTCTGTAAAGTGACTGCTTTGATCATTGGATACAGAAATGGATGAATGTGATCATCAAGTGCAAGCACCATGCAGGTATGTGAAACTGAAACATTCATAAAATCTGGGCCATTTTAAGTGATCAAAAGGTGGTGGAGCAACATTTCCAGGCAACAAAACTCTGTAAGAAAACACAGATTTAACAGTACAGTTGGACATATTTATTTCTGGGGTCCAGATCAAAAGATCTTCACTTTCTAGACTCTAGGATAGCTTCCTTACTTTTTTTTTTTTAAATAATCTTTCAGTCTTCTGGATAGTGCTAGGTATAGTAATTATGCTTATGTCTTGTGTCAATGCTCTTTGCAAAACAATTTGTCTATATCTTCATGTTTTAGCTCTTGTTCTCTTTTAAGCTTGTATTTGTAGACATATTCAATGTCTGTATTTCTGCTGTAAATGTAGCTACTACTCACGTATTGACTGAAATGTAAGAATGAAAAGGATCTCAGAAGTCACCTGGTCCATTTTCAGCATCAGGACAAAGATTACATCAAGCCTTCCTTGCTTCTCTATTTGTTCCTATCCCTTTTTTATTGTGTGGTCTTATTTCTTTCTTTTTATAGGGAGAATTTGTAAGTCACGGAAAGTTCATAGCATTACTCAATTTTTTTAAAGGATGTGGTTTTCTTAACTGCAGAAGAAAAGGAGTAAGCAAGGTGAAAATGGCTCATTATGGGCCTGAAATATTTGCCTTATAATAAAGTCTGACACCTAGAGGTCTTCATCCTGACAAGTGTCCCTTTGTGCAACTGAACAGCATAAACCTGTATTTTCAAATGCATTTATCTTAGGAGCACACGCTAAGAGTGTCTTTCGACATGACAAGGAAAAAAAAGTTGCTTGTCTTAGTATTTTCTAATGTGTTGCAAAAAGTAAGTCACAGAAGAAAATTAAATGCTTTCGATTCAGGTAAAAAAAAATCAGTAGTTTTCAATTGCCAGTTCTGACACAGAGTAAAATCATGAAAAAATATGATTTTTTGTGCTTTCTTGAACTATTGCTAAAGTGAATTAAATCAGCAGTGGAAGTGTCAATTCAACAAGCAAGCCAGAATGAAAGTCATGAACTTGCTATCACCCATACCTGAATCTTTCTCCTACATCGATTTAATGGCACTTTCAATTTTCTATAAATTTCTATAAATTTGTGTCAGACATGTAAGATGTTTACTGATCTTAAAGTAAGTTTGATGCTTTTCTTTTTATTTTAAGAATAATTCGTGGACTGCTTAACAGCTTCAAAAAAGGAATTATATGAAAGCATACAATTATTATAAAATGACCCCTCCAGCTATTTGTAAAAAGAAGAATGAAGGAAAATAGAAGTTTTCCTACTGAATTGGAAAATCCTTTATTTAAAGTATCTTGCACCTGTTGTTTGCCAGCTATCTGCAGATTATCACATGTGGTAGGGCACTAGAACATGTTGCCCAGAGAAGCTGTGGCTACTTCATTCCTGGAAGTGTTCAAGGGCAGTTTAGAGATGAGACTTTGAGCAACTTTGGTCCTCATTTAGGAATGGTATTTTCCAATTTAGTGCTCCCAGTGAATCCATGTACTGCTGTCCTACTCTCCCAAGCCTCCCCCTCCCTCTGCCCTGCTTGGGCTGGAGAGGACAATAGGAGGCTCAGAAGGCAAAGATCATAGCTTGAGATAAGAGCAATATGCTGGAAACTGCAATGAGATAAGGAAACAAACACTGCAACAACAATACTGACAGAGGGTACAAGAGAGAAGTGAAAGATTCACACAGAGACACCACCACCCAACTGCTCCCTTGACCACACTACAGTGACCCAGAACAAACACCTTCTCCCCATAAGAGTTCCTTCTCCTGGCCCCCAGCAGTGATGAGAGGTGATGTAGGATAACCTCTGGGTCCCAGCCATGGCTACTGCAAAAATTAACCCTGTGTCTGTTCATGGGACACTGATCCAGTGGAAAATGTCCCATGGTGGGACAAGATGGCCCCTTCCAACCCAAAAAATTCTGAAATTCTGTGATTATCACTAAAGATAAATGAATGAATAATTAAAAAAAAGTTCCAAGTTTGGGAATGTATTTTCCATTAATTGTCTAATTTTAAAAGAAAAAAACCTTCACTGAAGTTCACATTGTCTCATTAGAGTGTTATGTGACTAAACAATTATTTTGCATTCTATATCAGAACAAATCACAACTTGCCCATTTGTTCTTCCATCTGAGAAGCTGGAAAATGGACTGTGCACTTTATTCTTCTGTTGAACTGGTAATTGCTGCAGCATGGCAACAGGCAAGGATCTGCTAAAATTAGCTTCTCTTTTTTTTAATTGATTACATTTTGAAGCATCAAAAGGAGTAGAAGATAAGAACTGGTAATTATCAAAATACAAATGTGGCTGTGCAGAAAATGTGAATACTCCAACCTCACTTACACCTTTACAGCAACTGTGGTGTTGAGTGTTATGCTGTGACAAATGAGGTGAGATATCTAAATATGGCCAACCAAACACAGAGCAAGGACATGATTTCATAGAAAGCAATTTCAGTTGTATAACTGAGAATAATGTTCCCCAGATTGTCAGAATTAGTAAAACCAACAGTTCCTGAGTGTAATGGCCTATATAATTCAAGGATTTTGCTGTCTGGAAGTGCTTGCAGTGAGGCACAGCCTAGCCAGGACTACAAGGGCATGTAATTGAAGTGTGTTTATTGACCTAAAGTGAAAAACAGAATTTTGAATGAGTTTTCAATCCCACATAAAAGCTAACAGAACAACCAAATCCTTCCACAAGCTGCGGATTTTTGTCCAAATACCATTTTAATGTTTAATATTTTCTTCCTATGCATGCCCAGCAATGGAATTATTAGTTTTTCTGTATTCTTTCAACCTACACAGAATAGTTACAATTATGCAGTGGTATTTACCTGTGATCTTTTAAGGAAAATAAACTTTACCTTTGTTCATACAGCACCAGTCACCGAAGGAAAACCAAAGAGGGCACAATAATTATTGTATAATTAATATAATTATATACTCTGGACATAGCTATGAAATCTCATTCTCTAAAAAACATTTTTAAACATTTGCTAACTTTTTTAAAACAAGTTGTTAGCATGCAATATGCTTTACTACCAATGAGAGAAAGTATTGCATATTCATGCTATATAAATCATAGAATAAAATCTGAAATGATTGTTGGCTAATGATACCCTCATAAGGAATCCAGAAACAACTAATTGCGTACTTGAATGTGAATATTAGGTGTTCCTGAACAAAGGGGTAGACAAGCCCTTGGCTGAGGGAAATGTGTAAAATTTTCTTCAATAAAATAATCACATTGCGTTGTCTTGTCACAGCATATGAATTTTTACTTATGCCTACAGTAGATGGCTGAAAATGAAACATGTAGATCAACATTATTATATTAAACCCTTGTGTAGACTGTGGAGAGACATGATTATGCTTAGGTTAGGGTTAATGACTGCCTGAAGGTGCCTGTCCTGTCTCTGTTGACTGACAAGGCATGCTTAAAGGCACAAACTCGAATTGGATACCTTATATGCAGAAAAAGACAATTAATCCCTTATTCACCCATATAAAAGGCCATAAAAAATAATATAGCATGAGGACCTGTTGGTGGTATAACATTTTTGAAATGGAGAAAGTGAAGAAAAATTTTTCAAAAAATATTTTTATTATGGATAGCTTAGTTGTTTATTAGACAGTAGTGTGTAGATGTGCATTAAAAATGCTCACACATGACAATGTTTCTACTATGAACATCTTGAAGAAAATTCAAATATCAAATAATATGCTAAGTATGCTGTTTTACTTGAAAGGTTTCCTTACTCATACTACCAGTTCTTTCAAGGGGTTTCAGCTATTCCACTAATTTGATTCATATATGGTTTTAAACCATGTTTGATAATGAGTTGATCATAAGAAAACACAGACTGTCTTACAGATGCCTGTGAATTTACATTCATTTATTTGCAGTTTTTTCTCAAACTCTCTCAAATCATAGAACCATTGAAGTTTTAGGGGTACTTTGAGAGTGTCTAGTGCAACACCTTACCTCAAACAGCTAGGGTGGGTTGCCCAGGACTGTGGTCAGTTTGGTTTTGATTATCTGAGGACACACACTCCACAATCTCTCTGGGCATCTTGGCCCAGTGTTTGACTTCCCCCACAGAAAGAAAGCTTTTTCTTGTATGCAGATGGAGCTTCTTGTATGTTAATTTGGGCCCATTGCCTCTTGGCCCACCACTGGGCATCACTGAGGAGAGTCTGTCTCCCTCTTCCCCACTGCCTCCTATCAGGTGTTTATACATATGGATATGATCCCCTTGAGCATCCTCTTTTCAGGCTGAACAGCCACAGCTCTCTCAGCCTCCCCTCATGGAAGAAGTTTTCCATCCCTCAATCATCTTTATGAACCATTGCTGGACTTGCTTCATGTCTGTCTTGTACTGCTGAGCCCAGAACAGGATCACAGAACCACTGAAGGAGCTTATTGTGTTTCTTACAGGATACATACAGCTGAACAATAATGTAAAACTATTAAATACACATCAGATTTAGAAATACTATATGCCAGTCTCCTATGTAAAGGTATGAGTATCTAGACAAAAAAGTGACTTTTGCACCAAAAAGCTACTTTTACATCACAAAAATAGTGTTCTCTACTAAGTGGGGTGCCTCTTCCTCTATGTTAGTCTAATTCAAAATAGTTAAATAAACAAGCATATTGCTTTTATAATGTCTTTTCATTACTTAAGGAAAAAAAGTGAAGACAAAGAGTTTTTGTTGAATGGTGTTTATACATACACATGTACTGGGGCAGAAATACACTCCATTTTGACTTTCAGTGATTCAGTTTTTGGCATAGTTTATCACCAGCAAGTCTACTGATTGTTTTTGTGCATTATTCTTCAGGCTGTTAATTTCTGGTATGTCCTTGTGATGAATGATGAACACACGGAGAGACGCTACCTGCTTTACTTCCTTTTGAGTTGGGGGCTTCCAGCTTTTGTTGTTATCCTTCTTCTAATTATCCTGAGAGGAATCTACCATCACAGCACAGCACAGATTTATGGCCTTGTCTACGGTGATCTGTAAGTGTTTCCTAAAAAAAGCATGAACTAGGCATTGTACTCTCTATTTCAGTCTGTACTTAATTTTCTTCCATGTAGAGAAGTGGGTATGTCCACAGTCAAGTGAAGAAATGGACGGGGGACTCCTCATTTGGTGGAGATGAAGCAAATATGTCACCCATATGAGTACAGCACTTTCTGTGCAGTTGGACTTTGCTCCAATTTCTCCTTCTGGCAGAGCTGGCTCAAGCATGTCTGCCTAGTGACTAGATTATTTGGTTTTTCTGAGGACGTGCAAATCCAGGCTAAAGGACAGAAATAGATTCTGCTGCAGATTGAGGAAAAGTGCATGTTTTTCTTCCATTTAATCTCTGTGATAAAAAATCTCAACACCAAATCAAGCCTTCACCTCCTCATCTCTTATTTTATTAAATATATTCTTTGCTAGGAAGTATTACTACATTATCATGTCAGATATGTTTTACTGAACTGTTTCTCTTGTAATAATGAATATGTTGTATTCCAAATTGTTCCAAATTTGAGAATTGCTGTATTGTTGGCAATTATCACAGCCCTTTTAAAGCCATATATAAGCAGAGAAAACTGTCTTTATTAAAGCAATATATCTTCATAGAACCAGATGCATTTAAGTGAAGATACACAGACAAATACTTTTGCTGTTTCCTGCCTTTTTTTTTTTCCTCTGACTCCTTTTCTGGCAAACTTAATCTGTGATGATAGCTTTTCTAGGATATGAGGATAATATACTTATTGATTTTGTATCACAATTACATGCTTCATGTGCAGAAAAGACTAAACGCACATCTTCTTTTTAAAAGAAGTTAATATAAAAATTATTTTTATTAAGACATCATATGAGGTTGTTTTCAGGGTAGACCCACAGCAGAATATTCATCTATCTTTAATAAAAAAGGAAGATAAAGTCCGCATCATTCCATTATAAAAGAATAAAATTTAGTGTTGTGGGGTTTTTTCCACACAAAAGGAATTCCTGTGAGAAGTAAATACTTGAATTTCATACTAATGTTTAAGTATATGCAAGTATATACACACATATGTGGCCTTATAAGTATTATTTATTTATACATATCTTTCTGTGAATCTGTACTGTGCATGGTAAGCAGGGATACCTGATTTTGATGTAAATGAGTTACACTGGGTACCACAAGTTCTATGACTGTGTTGGCTGAAGTTTAGCCCCACATTCATAGACACTAACTCAACTCAGAAATACAAGTGAGGTCCGCAACAACAGACCATTGCTGATGTTCATGTTTTATTGGGGAATGCTCCATAGCTGAATACCATGCCATACACATTAATATTTCTTCACAGAACATGTCTTTTCCTTTCTGGTAAAATGCTTCTTTGTGCGTAGTAAACACAAGGGATATGTGTAACATAATCAAGTTCTCCAACTGCAGCCAAACTGTGGGTTGATGGTATCGTTACGTAGTGAAACAGTTTTCTAGTTTTCTTTCAATGTCTGTGTCTCGTTCTTTGAAAAACAAGGAAGAACCTTACATTCTGATAAAGTTAAGCAGAGGAAAATCACTCAGTCCAACCCATTGCCTAAACTATATATAAAACTTTTCCAGCATTCTATTACAGTGGGAWAATGCCAGAAATCATCCCAAGCTTAGTGAATGTGTAGCTTATTCCATCTCAATCAATGTGAACACTGTAAGAGATATCTGCAAGATTTTTCATAAATAATATCAATGCTAATTCCTGATTTGAAGAGCACTGTAAGACTTGTTCTTGTTTATACAAGAGGACCTTGAAAGACAGAATGTAGAAAAGGAGACAGATTGAACTACAGCACTTGGTTTGTTTTCTCCAAGCAAGAATGCAGTAGTGGAAAAAGTGACAAGGAGATTTCCAAATCCAAACTCATTACATACTGACTTTAGAATCAGCCTCAGAAATGGTTTGAGAACAATGGTGTGCTGGTAAGAACTCCTCACATGTGAGAGCTGGAAAAATGGTTAAAGTAATAAAAGTAGTGAAGCCTGTTACCCTAACTCCCTCCTAAGTGGTCACTCCTTCAGGCAACCCATTTTTGCACTACTGTGGTGTTTGACCAACTGTTTCATTCTTAACCAGTATGCCAGGGGCACAATTAATAACCAAGAGCATAGCTATGTTTAGAGAAGTTCATTTTATACTTGCACTGAACAAAAAATGAGTTCAGCTGTGTTGGTTTTTATGCTTCAAAGAAAGTATTAGAATAGAGTTTCACTCCAGATGTGACAAATTCTACACAAAAATGCCTCTGTTTTATACTGTGACTCCCATGGCACAGTATAAACCAGTAGTTAAACCAGTAGTATGCTGTTGATTACTTTAATAATTAGCAGTGTTTAAATATGGTATGAACAGTCCTCTCTTTGGCATTGTGTTGTTTTGTGTTTTTTTTAATATGGGTAAATTTGTCTGTATAAATGCCACCAAGCAGCATTTTTTTTTTTAAGGTTGGAGTTCAATGACAAGTGAAAGACCTAAGTGACACAGAACGGCTCTTTCACTCCTCCCTTTGCTGATTCCCCTATTGCTTAGCTGCAAAGGTTGAAGTCTCTTTGAATAAGCCTGGAAAAGATGCTGATTCTGGACACCTTTAGAGTAGTACAGGGTTTTTTATAACATCTTTTAGAGTTCTGGGCAATCTCTTAGGTACAAGTCCAGGAAGTGTAGCATAATTAACCTTTAAACTCATGTTTGTGAACAAAGGCTGATACTTGTCATTAAATATATCTGGCTTCTGATCTCAGAAAAAGATGTGTTAGGGCAAAGCTTGAAAATGGGGGTGGTTCACCAACTTCCAACATCATTGAAATTTTCAGGGCTACATGAGAAATTAGAAAGCTACTTTACTGTCAAAGATTTCTATTTTAGCCCTTTTACTTGCAGCTTTGTTCTGTAAGTGTTAGAGAGTGACAAGTGACCAGGATGAAACTGGAGAGAGCTAGATTTTATGTAATTATTCAGATTTCTCTTTCTCCTCACCTCTCCATTGCACTATACATCTCCGTCAATGCCTACAGTTTGAATTTCTTTCCTTATGTTTTTCAGCCTATTAGGTGAACTGTGTCTTTGTACTTAAAGAGATCTATTAGAAAAAACACCATTCTGTTTAACAGCTTTGCTAAGATAAAACTTTTCAGAACCTTAATTGAAAGATTTTCAGAAATGAGGTCTAGCTGTATATACCAAGAATGAGCATATGCTGAACACTCTAGAGTTTGGGAAGCACAGTAAGATTTGGAATTTGATTTTAAGGTGACTTTTGCCTTGTTGTAAACTCATCTATTCATAAGTTTTTTCTTTAATTAATAAAAAAAATTCTTCTGAAAGGTGAGCTTGATCTTTTAACTGCTTGGGTATTTTCAATCTCTTACCTACAGTAGCATGTTTTTATAAGCTCAGGAACTCTTGTTGCTGCTTTAAGCTTTGAGTCTGACTAGAAATTCTTGAAATCACATTCACATAAGAATGCTAAAGGACTTTATTTATTACAGTATAAGCTAAAACAATAACCTCTGAAAATGAGAAAATTGGAAAATATTACACTTGACAAAATAAAAATTTAAAAGTTTATAAGCAAATATCACCCTGCCCACTGTGTCTTTGTAAATGCTGTATTTCAGTATTTTTGTCATGCTATATCCTATCATACTTTTTTTTTTTTTTTTTTTTTTTTAAATTGCAGCCAACTCTATAATTTCCTCTAGTTCCCAGAAAGTAGAAGGTTTTTTGTTCATGTTCTCTACGTTTGTGAATGACACCGAGTTGCATGGGAGTGTTGATCTGCTGGAGGGCAGGAAAGCTCTGCAGTGGGACATGGACAGGCTGGGTTGATGGGCCAACACCAATGGAATTAGGTTCAATATGGCCAAGTGCTGGGTCCTGCACTTTGACTGCAACAACCCCATTCAGAGCTACAGGCTGGGGGCAGAGTGGCTGGACAGTGTCCCAGCACTAAAGTGCCTGGGGGTGCTGATTGTCAGCATCTCAACATGAGCAAGCTGTGCCCAGGTGGCCCAGAAGGCCAGTGACACCCTGGCACGGGGTAAGAAATGTGGCTAGTAGGACCAGGGCAGTGACTGTCCTGCTGTACTGGGCACTGGTGAGGCCACACCTCAAGTGCTGGGTTCAGTTTTGGACCCCTCAATTTAGGAAGGACATGGAAGTGCTCGAGTATGTCCAAAGAAGTGGAATGAGTTGATGAGGGGTCTGGAGCACAAGTCCTRTGAGAGGCTAACCCTGGAGACAGCGGAGGCCTTATCACTTTGCAACTCCCTGAAAGGAGATTGTAGCCAGGTGGGAATCAGCCTCTTCTCCCAGAACAGTGACAGGATGAGAGGACATAGTCTCAAGCTGCACCAGGGGAGGTTCTTCACAGAAACAGTGACTAGATATTGGAATGGGTTGTCCAGGGACATAGTGCAGTCACCTGGAGGTGTTAAAGGAAAGGCTGGGTGTGGCACTTAGTGCCATAGACTAGTTGATGTGGTCTTTGGTCGTAGGTTGGACTCAATGGTCTGAGTTCTTTTCCAACCTAATAAATTTTGTGATCCTATCTGAAGCTTGGCTGTCTTTTACTTGCTCTTTCCCCTCTGTTAATCTCTCCAGTTTCTAGAGGTGTTTTTTTTTTTTCTAGCAGGATCTTGTATTTTCCCAAGGGAGGAATGATCTCCTTTGTCAGGAGAATCCCTGTTACACATTCATTTTCCTTTTGAAAATCTCGTGTGGCAGAGTACAGAAGAGTATATGTGCTGTTGCAATACTTCAGATTTGTCCAAACATCCATGCACTTGGATTCAAATTAATATTTTCTTATAGCACAAAGAGGGTTAAGCTAAATGTTCTCACATATCTAGCTATCATTGTCCTGAAATAGCTATAAGAAATAATGAAAAAGATTTTCCATTGACACTCTTTTCTAAAAGAACCAAAGTACTTCTGTGTCCTCTACAGTCTATCTCAAAGCAGAGTGTTTTTGCAGGAAAATCACTGGATCTGTGACTATGGAGCCATATCTGTAGGATAGGGAAACAAAACTAAAGAAAGCTGGAAACTATGAACATCTTGCTGTGATTAAGAGTTACAGCTCTTCTTATTGCTCACACTGCACTTTCTCTGAACCTCGCACATAGGGATGGCTCAGGGAACAGCTGAGCCCGTCATATTTAAGCCCATCTGGACATGAAGCACTATGCTTCACCTCTGTCTCTCCCTTCTTCWTCCCAGATGAATGGGGAGGAAAATCAAAGTAAAACTTGTATATTGAGATAAAAAATGCTTACTAATTGAAAATAAAATAATAATTTTAAATAATCATAATCATAATAATTAGAATTATAACAATTATTTTTTTTTTTTTTAAGTGATGCACAATGCAGTTTGTCTCCACTGGCTTGTTGATGCCAAACACCCCTTCCTGAACCCAGAATGGCTGCACTTGCCCTTTTATATACTGGCTATGAAGTTCTGTGGTGTGGAAATACCCTTTTGGTCAGTTCAGGTCACCTGTCCCAGTCATGTTCCTTTCCAGTTTTATTTTGCCTGCCTTCTCACTGACAGAGCAGGAGATAAGGAAGAAAAAGTCCTTGAATTAGGGTAAATATGACTAGCAAAACATCCAAACATTAGTGTCTTATAAACACCATTCTCATTCCAATCCAAAACACAGAACTTGTACCATCTGCTGAGAAGAAATTAACTGAAACTGGGGCAGAGCCATTGTTAACATTACTGGGACAAGAAACTCTGTAGAAAATGTGTCTTGGTACCAGGCCTTTTGCAATGAGTCACAGGCACTTCGTGCCATGGTAGTCACGGGCACGTCGTGCCATGGTTTCTTTCTAGCCGAGTGTCTGTCAGTCTGGTGCACTGACTCTTAATCCAGTCAGAAAAATACACTGGGTTCTGCTTTGGGTCTCACCCAGTTATATGACTGTCTCAGTGTTGGCACACATCCCAGGAACAGATCTCTGGCTTTCTAGATGTTCCCTAAAATGGAGATCAGCTTTCTTTAAACCAAGGACCAGTAACAAGAATATTTTAGCTTTTGTCCAAGCATTTGGATTAAGTCTTATGCCTCCTTTTCCATATTACTTGAAAAGTGCTGAATTTAGTCATGAACAATGTTTGGATCACTAGACTTTTACAGGCAGGAATAGGTTAGAAAATAGCTAAAAATTTCCACAAAAAGCATTCAGGGATTTTAACTGAACTTGAAGACATACTAAGAGGAAGAAGTTTGTATGAAAGTCTATGAGGAATTCTCATCCTCTAATGCCTGGTTTTATATTCTGCATGAGTGTGGAAGTGTCTTCCTGTATGGCTCTCTCTCTCTCCAGCTTCTTTTTCCTATTGTCCCAGATTTTCCACCTCCTTTCTCCTCAGTTTGCTGGCACATCATCTAGGATTTCAAAGCTATTGCAAACTGCTGTTGCTAGACCTCAGCACAGAATGGTGCTTGTCTATCTGTGTGCAAAGCCAAGTGCTTCATGAACCACTCAGCCAGAGTTGGGGGGTAAAAAGCCTGCAGTTTTCACTGCTGATTTCTCATCATTTGCTGCTTAGTCCTTTTCTGCATAGTAAATTAAACCATCCTGAGCTCTGTGCTACTGTAGGATAATGTTTCTGATGAACCAGAGCTACTTCAGTTATGTTGACACAATGCCATACTACAGGCATTCTTATAAATATGTAAGAATGTATGCATACACACATATACATACACATAGACATACACATACATACATATATTTATAGAGGGAAAAACCTACAGAATAAGTTACTAAAGTACAAAGTTTGGCTTTTTTTTT
>QVAJ01000054.1:899658-927822 GCA_003546035.1 Mixornis gularis
TTTTTTTGTATTCTGTATTTGTGCTTTATTTTCTAAACTTTTCTTGTGTTTCCAAAGAAGCTGTCTGATGTGCTACCAACTGCTAAGGATTATTAAAAATAGCTCACTTCTAAATGGGATGGCTTTAATTATCTTTCACTTATCCCTCATTACCAATATAAATTTTCAGTGGGGGGAAAATGATGGTGACAGTGGCAGGGGGTTGAATGTTTTTCATATCTTGATAAATATTTCTTGTTAATGTTAAACAAATGTTAGAACATAAGAATCAGGCATAATCACTCTACTGTGCTTTTAAAGAACTACAATAAAGAAAGATAAATTCTGGCTGCTTTGACTGATGGAATTTTGAAACATGAGTAGAGAAAAATATTTGTTATTGTGAAATTGCCAATCATTATGGCATGGTTAATTTCTGACAAATCATGGTATCATTTTGTCACGGTTAAAAGGCTAAAGAGATAGGTTGTTACGGGTGAAAGTTGCACCCACTAATGCCCATGGGGACTGATCCTTCAAAGAGGTTGAGGTGAAGGGATTTTTTGTGCCCAAAAAAACCTCCAGGAACTTTTCTGAAACCCGTGTAGTATTATGACAGGAGTATCAAAGAACATCTGCAGGACAAAGGCTTGCATCCCTGTCACTGGCAGCTTTTAAAAGCTTCGTATTTCTTTTCAGGTTGTACAAGTAAATAGCAATTTCATCCCTCCTACTTTGTCATCTTTAATCAGTAAAATACAGCCTACTGGTACTAAACCAAATTGTTCTCACTTTATCTCTTTTCCACCAAATTAGAAAAACCTTCATCTCATATTGTCGCAGTTTTGGAGACAGACACATGACTGAACACACCGAAGCTCACCCAACAACAGTCAAAGTTTGTTGATGGACACCCCCTTAAATAAGGGCTTCAAAATTCCTGCACTTTTGATTTTCCTGAACATTTGATTGGTGGAGGTCTTAATGCCCAGCTCACTGACCAATTAGATGTCTGCATTCAAGACTGAATGAGATTTGAGTTCAAATCCAACCTATCATTATCTCATCCGGGGACTTTTCTTCTATTCTCTAACTAACTGGGCTGATCAAGTTGGGGCTTTATTATGGACAAACTTATCTGTACAGCTTCAGACCAGCTGTAGCTGTCACACTTCACCCTTTTTCTGTTAAAAAATGCAAAATGTTCTTTGTCATCCTCTGCAGGGGCCTTGCAGGCAGGATGAGAAGACAGCATGATGATGCAGTTGCTAAGCCTAGTTCAATAGGACTTTCCCCCCAACTGGACAAGCCTAGCCCCACCCAGCCAGTGATGTATCCCATGTATCATTGGAATTGTAATAKTCACATCCAAGAGCTGTCAAAGGCGATTACCAGCCATACAAGTTTTCAAGATGGCATGCCACAGGCTCATTACTTACAAGTTACAAACTACAACTTAACACTACAAACAGGAAACAATTCAAACCTAGAAACATAAGAGAAACCAACTAATTTGTCTTTGTTCGTGTTTCTGATTTGTATCCCTAAATAGATAAAATCCTTAAGGCCTCATGTCTTTAAATATATAAAATCTTCATATCTTTAAATAGATAAAATCCTTAAATAAATTGTCACCTTAAGAGACCCAGATTTCCCTGCAGCAGGTGCACATATTTCAATCACTGCTCCATAACCTGCACCACAACATGTGGTGCTCCAGGACATCTGCTGAGGGGCCATCAGGAAGGTCTTGCTTGCGGTCCCAAGCAGGATGTAGAGCAGGGTGTACACACGTTTGCCTGCAAGGGGCTTGCCCGAGGCATTGTGATGGCACAAACCATATTGGGTCTTTGATCACATTCAACCTGAGTCCAGTACACCCAGGGTTCTCCTGTTCACCCAAAACTTTGGTCTCCTCGCACCCTAGAGTCTGGTTTTGGGACAGAAGATTTAAAAGGGAAGAGTTGAGCAATTTAGGTTTTTGCAGGGATAATCACGGGTGGAGTAGGGGTTGATACCAAGGCATGTATTTGTCCTGTACAGTTAGAGGCTGGGTGTGCAAAATATACCTGAGTGTACAAAAATACCTTGCAGAGTGGCACTGGATCTTCCAAGCAGCATTGCATTCAGTCCTCTCCCTGTGAATCCCTGGGCCTTGAGAGGGACCTTATGTACCTTGAAAGTATTTATAATTGTTGGGATTGAGGTGGAAACATCCATTCCACCTGATCCTCTTGTTCTCCCTGTGAGTTGGTCACGTAAGCTTGCACAGGAAGGCAGGAACATGCTTGTATCAGCACGTCTCCCTCTCGCGCTCTGTCTCCTGTTTCCCTGGTCCTTAAGAAGTTGTCTATTAGCATGGATTTTGGATTTGCATTGTCAGGCCACATGACCAGGTCTCCCACACTGGTAGTAGTTTATGTTTACATTCTCTGTCCTTGAGATGTACCCAGAAGAATGGGCTTGCAGGGACAGTTCGCTTTCATGTGGCCTTGTTGTCCACATCCATAGAACTGGGATGTCAGTCTTTCAGCAGCTGCAATAGGATCTTCTAAAGACATGCTGTGGAATTCAGATCCAACTTTGGCACAAGCATTTATCATGTCATCTAAAGATGGAGTTTCATTCAGTAACAGTTCTATGGTTTTCCTGCAATCTTTGTTAGCTTTGTCCTTTGCCAGTTGTAAAATTGATTGATTTCTGGTCTCAATTTGTTTTTCCATGGCATTGTGCACCCTTTCTATAACTTGCAGTTACGGTTCTTTGACCTCTTCTTTCATCTTTGAATATCTTTGGGTCAAGTTAGCCATGTTTGTCACTTTAACCAGAACATTCCCAAGTCTTTTACTTGTGGCAGCACCAATGGGTATAACCATGCTTGGAGCTATGGATCTCCCACCAGTGGTAATCCTAGGAGCTGAGGAACCCCTGCTCCAAAACATGGATCTTGCTGTGAAACTTAGATTTCATAGTTCCTTCTCTTTTGCACTGTGTCACCAGGTGGACTCAAAAACCTTATGTTGGACTGGGGTATATATATCAGGTTCTCGAGCTGCTTAATATCAAAAGGTGTTACTTCTTCTGCAGTTAGATATTGCAGTATGTTGGTAACTGCAGGGGACCCCAGCCCATGCTTTGCAGTGAGCTGACGCAGTTCAGAAAGAACTGGCCACTGAAAGAGCATGTACTTATCATGCACGATTCCGCTGCCTTTCAGCAGTGGGTATGCTTCAACCTTCCCATGTCCAGGCTCCCAGCCACCTGATGTGGGCATGTTGATTTTATCTGCATCCTCGAAATCCCCACTCACGACTGCTTCTCACTTTACCTATCTCCAGATGCTGACTGGATCGAGCGTAGCTGCTGGAAGCACAGCAGTGGTGTTCTCTTGAGGTTCAGCAGGGGGGTGATGGTTCATGTTCCCTCCATAGGTGTCTTTTGAGTCTCTTGCCAGTATGTGTCCCTGTGGCTGTCCCAGGCCTGACTGTGGCAGTGGCAGTGTGCGTGGCACCACGGCTTCAGGATCCTGTGTCCTACTGGTACTTCCAGGTGTGGGGGTGGTTTGGCATCTAGGTACCCGTACCTGGTACTGACATACTGCCAGGGTCTGCCCACAAGGCGTGGTGGTGAGTGGACATGCCAAGCAGAGTCTGGACYGTAGGCATGGTCTTGGAGCCAAACCAATTAGCCTTGAGTGGGGGTGGTCTGAGCACGTCCATAGTGAGGAAGGGCGTCTCTTTAGCAATTTGGCTGGCCACGTGTGATCCCCACTGTCGCCTTCGCTTTGTCCTTAACTGCCTCAACCAGTTCACAATAAACCTCCAGAGCTTTATAACGTTAAGCACAGCTTCGTTGCCTATGGAGGCTGCCTTGATTAGAAATCTCCCAGACTGCTCCCAAGTTCTTAAATCAAGGGTGGCTCCTTCAGTCACGTCCAACCTTTGGTTCTCGGACCACGTTAGCAAGGCTTCCAAAGCTTGTCCTGTTCCTGCAAAAGGAGGGTCCATACCTTCACAACTGGGTCTTCTTCCACTGAAACCCATCCTCCTATGTTTTCCAGTGGTGTGCTTCTATTGACAAGTGGTACAGACCTACAAGGCTCTCCATGCTGCTTGCAGCTCTCCATGCTGCTATTCCCCACCAGGACCTAGGTGGCTCTCCACACTCTTCTAGACAGCCCTCCATGCTATCCTCTGTCTCCGCGCCCTACCCATGGCAGCTGTTGTATCACGTTGGGGTCACCCCTTGTTATGGTTTTGGAGACTGGCACACGACTGAACACACTGAAGCTCATGTGACAACAACCAATGTTTATTGATGGATGCCCCCTTTTATAGGGGCTTCAAAATTCCCGTGCTTGAACATTTGATTGGTGGAGGCTTAACACTGCCCAACTCACTGGCCAATTAGATGTCTGCATTCAAGATTGAATGGGTTTGTATGGGATCCCTTGTTTGAGTTTGAATCCAACCTATCATTATCATACCTGGGGACTTGTTTTCTTCTATTCTCTAACAAACTAGGCTAGTTGAGTTGGGGTCTGTTATGACCAATTTTATCTGTGCAGCTTCAGACCACTGTAGCTGTCACTAAACAGGCCAGAATAAACTGGGAAATGCTTAGATAAGCAAAAGTGAGATAAGTAAGTAGCAGCCACTAGTTCCAACTACCCCATTAACAGTGACAAGCTGAGTCCATATATATACCTTCTTGTATTTGATCATTCTAAAAAAGAGGTGAAAAAAAAGTAGGATTTTTGTTTGGTTGGGTGGGGCTTTTTTGTTGTTTTGATTTTGGGTTTTTTTTTTTCTTTTTTAATTTCACCACTGGGCTGTTCTGCAGCCAGTCAATTTTGTGCTCAGATTTTAGTTCCATGAAGTTTTAATGTATTTAGTGCAGCGAGTTTTACTTGGGAAGGCAACCTCTTGTCTTCCCAATGTAAAAGCCCCAGCAAATAAAGGTGTATCTCGTTGTATTAAGATACGTATGAGTAAAAGCAATGCAGCTTTAGGAGACTAATGTGTCTTATTAGCATTGCATTTAATTGGTGGTATGACTTAGAGCAAAGCAGTACAACTCAAATAGCATATTTTGCAGATGTTATTCTTCTGCCAAAGGGCAGGACTGTGAACATGAGCTTCATTTAGGTTGGACAGTTTGCACATGGAAGTGTCTTCTTTTTCAGCTAGATTTATATTAAATCCTTGGTTTAGAGAATGCATAGGAAAAGCAAGATATCATAGTACTAGGGAAACATTTTCTTGCATTGGAAAACTTTCACAGGTATTAAGTAGTAAAAACCAAAAAAAATAGCCACAACAATATATTGCAGTTTCAAAGCCATTGATAATAATTCATACACATGAGGAGGAAGCCTTAGATTTAAACAGGAACAAGATAATTAACTGAAATCAGACACATAACTTCTTATGTAGTTTTAAAATTGCAGTGTTAACAAGAACCTTGCTCTAAGAGATTTCAAGCAGGTTTCTGTCAGCTTAGTTTCCTGGTCAAATGCCGAAGGCTGCAAGTCTTCTGGGACTTCTGGAATGAGCTGCCTGGGAACTTCAGGGCTTCCAGTGTCTTGGAAATCTCAACTGTATTAATGCAGTGCTTATGGTGGGTCCTTGCTGCTTCTTCTTTGGTAACTGTATTTCCTTATTATTAACTTTCACAGCAGGAAGAAAAAAAGAAAAAGACAAAGACAAAAACTAAGACAGAGAAAAGAAAAAGATGAAGGTTAAAAAACTAGGTATAAAATTGTTCAGAGAAATTTCCAGAGGATCATATAATGAGAAGACTGAAACACAATAAGCTGTGTTCTAAAACAACAGCAGCTGACATTTTGGGTTTTAACTATAGAAAAGCATTTTTTAGGCATTTTCATTTTCCCCTTTCTCCAACTGTTTAGCTCTACAATAACAGCAGCAGGAGAGAGCAACAAGGAAATTGTTTTTTTGCTTTATTATGCAATAGGTCTGGTTTATTGACAACAAGACTTTTGCTGCACACACCGACTCAGACTGAATCGTCTGAAGATTCTGTTCTTTGCTGTTCAAAAACAACATCTTGGCATTTCTTCATCCTTTGTTCATGGAGGATTGGATTTTCCCCAATGTTTTCTATCATTGGTATTTACTCTGTGCGTACCTCCATTAATGAGTATGGTGACACACGTAATAAATTTTGACATGTCAGTAAAGATGATAGGATCAAATTTCTAGGAGTAATTCCCATGGATGTAGATTKGGCTTTCAAAAAATTGTTGGGACAGTCTGTCCCAATGTGAACAAGAATGGGCAAGCCTTGACTTAATTTCTGGCAATTCTAATACTGCTGCTTCTTAGCTTGCATTTCTTAACCAAACAGTCTAACTGTATTTTCATTACCTTTTCCCCCTCCTTCTCCTCTTTCCTTCATTCTTTTTCCTCTTTCTTTTGCTGCATAGACAAAAGAAATGAAGAGGAAAGTAAATAATGCCAAAGGGTTGATGCCACATATTCATTCTATAAAATCTGGGACAACTGTTATAAAACATTTTGCATTTCACTTGAAACTTACATGAAAAATATAAGGAAAATAATTATAATGTGGAATTATATATGAACTAAAACATATGGACCTATCTCTGAGTTAATCTGCATGAGACATAAACTAATTTAAAATCACCAAACTGAAATGCAGCTTTATTTTTTCTTCATACCAAACAACCTCCACAATAATTGTATGGGCTGTAAAAGATTTCTTGGATTGTTCATTTTCCTATCATCCTGGTGAGGTGACTGAGGCCAAGTGCAGCACTGAGTCAAGACAATCCTAACTGTGTTCAGCTTGGGGCAGTAGTATTTGATTAAAGGCATTTCAAAATGTACTTGTACAAGGATGTGACTTGTTTCACAGCTGCACGGGATTCTTTTGGGCAGCTATTATGAGTCCCCTGAGATTTGCTTAGCTTGACCCATGAGCAGATGGTGTTCAGTGTTCCAGAGAAAATCACCATTTCCTTTGGAGGAAAAGTGATTAAAGAAAACATCATGTTGGATTTAAGAGTAACATCATGCTGGAATTCTTTTTCACTCACCTTTTCATTTTCTATTTCAAAATAATTTCTTAGGTATATGCAATCTTTCTCAATCAATTGTTTTGCTGAAATTATAGGTTGATCTTTTTTCCTCTGAATTGCATTCTTACACACTCTCTCTCTTATGTAAATGGGGCAAACTGAACCAGAATTTTTCAGCATTTTCACACCAAAATTTGTTTGGCTCTTGCTATGGAGGAGGATGGATAACATAGGAAACAGCTGGTAGGGCATCATGGCTATGTGTTTATAAAGAACTTGCACATCATATAGAGAATAAGATTTTTTGTGAAGGTACACAGAAGTGCACTTGTAGCTCCAGCCTGACAGTGTTCAGGGGCAGAGGCAGTGTTTGCACAGAGGGTGTTTCACATCTCTGCACACACAGCTGCAAGAAGCAGCTTAGCTCCAAGTCTGTCCCTGCTGCACAACAATGTGGCTAACAAAGCACAGCACTGGAAAAACCCCTTAACAAAGAGCTGGTGGGAGCAGGAGCATTCAACTGCAACAAGTGGGGTGCAGCCTCTGCACTCTGCAAGCTCATAAATTTAGGTGTTTGAGGCTGGTTATGAGAAAGCAAACTGGTACTTCCTCCAGAGCAGAAACACCACATGTTTCCACCCTGCGGTTTGTCCTGAACACACTGTACTGAGAGATGTGTCTGTTTGCAGAGCAGGGGAAGACAAGGCACTATGAAACCCCTAAACATACATAACTCTACACATTGCAAAAGCCTCTGATAACATCCAAAGGCAGAAGTTCTGTGGCTGCATTGTTTGATGGTAAGAATTGAGACAAGGTTTTAAAAAACCCTTGCTAATAACAGGAAGGGGTGCCTGTAGTTCACTTATCAGCAAGAACACTTATTTGTATTAGTGTTCTTTGCTTATCAGTAACAGCACCAACATAAGCTTATGGTAAAAGTTCAGTGAACACTGTATTGTTTAGGTTTAAAAAAAAACCAAAACCCCAACTCTGAGAAATCTTTTAAAATGTGGATACATTTTGTTCAATTTCTAATTTCTTTTACCTGTTATTTTCTTAGTTTTCCTAAATGTCTTGTCTGGCTGGTAGAAAACCCTACTTATTTTTAGCAAATTCACTGTGTAAGTTACAAAAAAACATTTTTTTTCAGGACTAGAAGCAACAGAAACTGACATTTAAATAGCTTCAGATACATATAATGCAGAGAGAAGTGTAATATTTGCAGCTGTTCTCTCTGTCACCTTAAATTTCAGAGTTGCGTTGCACACAGTGGATTATTCCTGGGAACTGGAACCCACTAATATTAGAAATTTTTTTTTCTTCATAAAATGTAGCTCCACCACAGTTCCAAGGGTTTTTTTAAAACTTCTGTAATCATCATGCACCTCCTACTTCCAGTGCAGTAAGATTTTATGATCCAATTCCTTGTGTTTTGGACCCAGTTGTCACAGCTGCCTACAATTTTATGGAAAAAGGTCAGGAAATTATTTCTCAGAAGAGTGCATATATATATATATATATATGTATGTATGTATAAAATTTAAAAATCCTAAATTGTCTCATTAGAAATTTCCAGTGTATAAAAAATACATTTCTAAGTTGTTTTTTGTTGGTTTTTTTTTTTTCTGATTAATCTCGAATTTGAACTGGTTGTAATACTGTACTGCAACTTGAAATAGGAAAATCAGACTTCAGCTTAAAATTTGATGCAGTCCACATAATTTGACAAACATGGGTTAAGCATGCCGTTTGTTTGCAAATCATTATTTAAAAAAAGGAAGTGTCAGGAAATTTCCAGAAAAATGTAAGAAAGCTCGTGGCAACCATATCCTGCCAAGGCAATGACCATGAGATGTCAGCTGTGTCATGCCTCTTTGAAAGCTCCCATATCCCTGTTTGGTTCAGTCATAAACCAGTGCTGCTTTCACCTCCCTAACAGACCATTTCTTTGGTGGTACCTCAATGCAAATATAAATCAGATAGCTCCCTCCTATTATTATTAGCCACTGTCTTGTTGCTGAGTATACAAAAACAAAATCTATTTCCCAAGAGGAACCTCTTGCCAAAAGAGGTTGTGTATTGCAAAGTAATCAAAATATAAGCCCAGACCACATTTCAGTCAGCCTCCATTGCTTGAACAACTTCTCTAGCCTTCCAAGTGAAATTTGGAGTATTGTGATGCAGCCATAGTTTTTGCTGACCTACAGAAAATCGTTCTTCCCTGCTCAGTCCTGTAGAAAAGTCATCCCAGTTGGAGGTTGCAGCTCAGTATACTCATACTGAAAGACTGAGTCATGAAAGACAGCATACTGTGTCCTTCTGAGTCACAGTACCACTGTGCTTGCCTTACAGTGTTCAATTTACTCAAGATGTCACTTTTTATTCTAGAACCTGCCAAGGTTATTCATAATATAATAACTTGTTATGAATAATGAGATTTGGGAAAGGCAGAATGCATCTGACCATTAATGCTCAGCTTCAGTACAGTTGCCGTGGCCTTTTAGTAATATTTTGATAAAGGTATCCGTAACTTCCTTTTAATGCATGTCATTATGTAACTGAAATACGTTATAATGTTATGACTTTTTTTCTATAGTAGCTGTAGTTTTCTGGCTGTGAGTGAGTAAGATCTTAGGAGGGGACACGGCCAGGACAGCTGACCCAAGATGACCCCAAGGATATTCCATAATATATCCTGCCTGCTTAGAGATAAAACCTAGGAGAAAGAAAGGGGGCACATTTGATGTTTGTCTTACAAAGCAAATGCTACACATGCTCAAGTCCTACTTCCAGGGAAGTGACTGGACATCACCTCTGATGGGAAGTAGACCATAAGTCTTTTCCATTTTCTTCCATATGCAGCTTTGTACTTTGCTTTAATAAACTGTATTTATCTGACCCATGAGGTTTTTTTCTTCTTATTTGCTCTCCCACCTTTCCTCCCTGTCTTGCTGAGGAAGGGGGTGATAAAGCAGCTTGGTGAGCACCTGGCATCCAGCCAAAAGGAATCCACCAGAAAACTCTAAAGCCTCAAGTAGAGTTCAAGTAATGCTAACAGACTGAAGGAGTCAAATCTTATGTAGAATCATCCATAATGACCTCTTACAACCTCAGGGTTTGCATTCTTTTAAAAGTACCATATTGGAGTGATGCAAAACCGACTTAGGAATTTTGGATGGAAAGAGGATCCATGCTTGATCATAGATCCTTAGGTCTATTCTAGTGGGTGTCCCTCATCAAGTCAGATTCTTGTTTTTCCTTTTCACTTCCCTGAGTAGACGTATTGTGCCAACATTGGACCAACTTTTGGTTGCAAAATGTTGTTTTAAGCTACACTTTTATGCAAATACATCCATAGAAATAAAGAGACCTGACTGTCGAAGTAGTTTCCTGGTAGCTGTAATCCCTTTATTGTGCTTTCTGACCTTACAATAACATTCTCAAAAGCCTTGTAAAAATTATTTTATCTCACTAAGTTTTCTTTCTTTGATGCAAATTGAAAATTTTAACCTCTTTAGCCTATATAGACTTAATATACAATAAGTATAAATAACAGAATGATTACTCAATGCTATCATTTGCATTATATTGTTACTCAGAGCACATCTGAAGAAAAAGGTTGTTTTCTGAAGGCTTGAGGTGGGGGGAAATAGTAATGCTTTGGATGCCTCTGTGGGTAGTGTATCGGAATACAATTTGCCCTTTTCAAAAGAAACTACAAAAATTTTTGCTGATGGATTGTTTTAGGATTCTTGTGTTTGTGTCTTATGCCAGTCTTTAGAGAAAGATTGTCTAACCAACAGCAGGATGCATGACATATTAGCAGTGAAAATAAAATTTTTGGTAAATGCTACTTTGGGTACTGGTTAAAGTAAACACTGCATCATTAGACTGGAACTGTACATGTGGTTTTCATCCTTGGACACTGGAAGGATTACTATGCTATTATGTACTTTGGACTGTGCAGTGTTTTAGTTGATGATGGTTATAAATAGCAAACAGGATATTAAAAAAATCATACTAGACAAGTTCTCTGTGTATATGCACGTACATACCTTGTCCATCCTATTCCTGTGCATAGCTTGCAGTTATTGGTAATGAGGAAAATGAAAGGGAAAAGTAAAGGGAGGAAGGAAGGAGAGAAGGAAAAGAGAGAAGAAAAGTAGTAAAATTGAGAAAATATATACAGTGGAAAAGAAAAATGCTCAGCTGATCTTCATTCTAGGCTTAACTCTCTATTGCCTAGGACATGCTTCACAAGTGTTCACCAGAAAAGAAAGCTTAGAGCTGAATCTCAGTCATTTCATTGGAAAAAATCCTTCAAGTAAAGAAACAAGAGCTGTCTAACATTTTTCATTATAAGGCATATGCTTTAAGTATTTTTTGTGAGGTTTTTTCACCAAGCATTAGTTCCTGGGCTTGAAAGTACATTTCTAATTTTTTGTTTGGTTGCTCTTCTAAGGTGCCCAATGCTGATCATTTTCAGTCTGCTAAATACAGATAATCCCTCCTGTGACTACTCTGATAGCCATCTGCCAGTACCGATATAGTTTAAGCTCTTCAGCTTGTGTTTTGCAGCAAGCAAAATATATTATAACTGGAGTATCCTAATTTTGCTCTTTGCCTACTCGTAGATTACCAGTTCCTTGCCTATTTGTAGTTTTCCAGTAATTGTCCCTTCCCATTTGGAAAAAACCCACAAACCAAACAAACCAAAACATATCAGAAATATTTCTTTCCCATGTGTTCAGAGCAGAACAAGTGTATAAAACCTCTGGTGGCCTTCATAGCTCTAGTGTGAACTTTTTAAATTCAATCTGTGCTTTTGAAATTTGCCAAAACCAGACTGTCCTGGTTTTGACTGGTGCAGGTGCAATTTTCCTCATAGCAGCCGTACACAGCACTGTGTGTTTTGTATTCAGGATGAAAATAATGTTGTTAACACCCTGATGATTTGGCTGTTGCTGTATAATCTTCACCCTAAGTCCAGGACTTTTCACTGTTTTGTTCAATGCCAGTGAAGAGCTGCACAAAAAGCTGTGAGAGAGCATGGCCAGGACAGGTAACACAAACTGGGCAAAGGGATATTCCATGCAATAGAACATGATATCCAGGGAGAGTCACCTGGAAGGGGACAGACAGTTGTTCAGGAATGGGCTGGGCATCAGTCAGCAGTGACGTGCAGTTCTGTAGTGGGTCTTGTTTCTTCCAGGTTCGGTTACTATCTCTCATTCTTATCATTATTATTGTTAATATCGCTATTATTTTCTTTATCTTTATTATCATCATCACTGTCATCATATTCAGTATTGCTGTACTATTTAATTTCCATTATTAAATAGTTTTTAACTTAACCCACAAAGTTTACATTTCCTTTTCAATTCTCTCCACTGAGAAGGCAGGTGGGGGAGTGAGCAACTGGTCCTTACCTGCTGTCTAGGATTAAACCACAACGCAGGCTCAGCATGCCACTGTGAGGTATTTCTAAGACTGATTGGAGTGGAACATTTACCTCATGTGTATTGCAGAATAGACAATTCTTTTTAGATCCAAGTATGGCCTTTATTTCTTTAGAACAGTGTATAATTACAACTCCTGTCATTCTTAATGTGGTTTGCAGTAATTTCCAGATTCTATTCTGCAGAAATAAAACTAAATTAAACTGTTTAAAGTGACACTCACTAAATAGTTAGTGATTGCACAAGGTGTGCAGTGTGTTTTACACTACTTCCCTTGTATTGCCTCCTGCTTTGTAATGTAAATAGTGTAAGAGGTCTCAAATCCATTTATAAACCAAACCTGTAAACTTATGAAATAATGAAATCAAGTTTGCCTGATGTAGTCTGTTGTGCAAAAATATCTTGATCATGAGGTGAATGTTTTAGCTTTTTTTTTGTTTCTGACTCCAGTGAAATATTAGTATATATCTAGTAATCTCAAATTCTGCACTATATTCCAAGACATATTGAAAAAGACTGTCAACAGTTCTCAGGTTTTCATAATTCTTAGATGAAATGTTTTAAGGAATAATTACTTTAAAGTGCCTTTCAAATATTTTTCAACATCTGCCTTGGTTACTAATATACTGGAATATATTATTTTTATAATCTCATCTAATACGAGCCTGCAATAAAGGAGTTTCTATTCATATTTACCAAACACAAAGCTGGGAGAAAAAAATGCATTAAAAATAAGTTAAAATTCATAGTGTTATAGACATCTGAGATCTCTTCTGAAGAAATAGTACAGTGTTTAGTGATAACATGTGGAAGGAATTGTATCTTTCCAAGAATAATTAGCTTTGCAGAAAGAAGATGAGGAATAACTGTTTTTTTTACCAGTTCTCCACAGAAAGAGCTCATGTATTGTGGGTGGTAAACTGAGAATGACTCAACAWTTTTGTGCTATGGAAATAAAGTCAGACATAATTTAGAACTGTATGTTAAGCAATTTAATCTTAACAACACATTTAATCCTTCTGCTCTAGCCATGTACTGGGAAGAAATGCTATCAAACATGCTGTAATCCTTAATAAATGCATCAGTTAAGTGATGTGATCAAGGATACAAGCAAAAGTCTTAATTATAAAACATTTCCAGAAAGACTGACAGAAAGGCCGTTCATTTAAAAGAATACCATACAGGGAAATACTAGCAATTTACAAGTATATAAAGAAATGTTGCAGCAAAGGAGGGAAAAGATCTGTTTCCCACAGCCACAGTAAGCTCAGATAAGACATAACCTGTGTATACTGAACAAATAAAGAGTTTAATGTTGGGTAATAGTCTCTCTCAGGAGGTGCTGTGAAGCACTGAAACGGGTTTATTGGAGAGGATTTTTGTTCTTTATCACTTGACAGAGATTAGGCACTAGTAATGAAGAGTATAATATGGAGAGAAGTTTGTTATAGAGAGCAAAGCTTTCTAGATCTCAGCCATAGTAGATTTCCTTTAGTAAAAGGCTCACAAGGACAGCATGYCAGTTCTGATGGCATTTCAAAACGTTTTTCAAATTCTCTCTTGTTTTGAACCATTCCATAGTTGTACCTCAGACCAATGCTTGCTGCAATGAAAGGTAGCAAGGTGGGATTGTTACACATATAGTTCCTGTTTGTGCTGTAAAGCTCATAAAAACCTCCAAATAAATGCTAGAACACCTTCCATCCTCCAACGTAGCCATAAAAGATATCACATTGGGCCGCATTCTTTAATTCAATCTCACTCAGTTTGAAAAAGCGTGAAGTCTGTTTCCAGGATGTTGCATGAACTGTTGCTTATGTGTATAGAAGACTGTGTGAAGTTGACTGAAGACTACAAACTCTAAGCCCATGTGCTTTCAGTGGTGTGATTTTTTTTTATAATGTAGAAATCTCTAGAATCTTGCCTACTTTAGAAACAGAAATTTCTCTAACGGGCTTGAATTTTCTCAAGAACTAATGACGACCATCTCAAATGTTACCCATGATAAGTTTAGCTTAGAATTGTTACCCTTTCCATATTGTTTTCTCCACATCAGTTCACAGAAGCATAAGCTCTGCTCTTAAAAAAAACCCAAACAAACAACAACAACAAAAAAACCTGAAAAACCAAACGAACAGAAAATACCCCAATAAAACAAAAAAACCCCAACCAAAACAAAACACAAAAAAAAAGGGAAAAAAACCAAACAACCCAAACCCACATGCAGCAAAAATGTCCACACATTTCTTTCCCAGTTAGGGGAATGGAATAATAAAAGAGAGAATAAGAATAGTTATTAGGAAAAAGTACTTCCTGTAAAGATGTTAAGGGACTAAACAGATTGACCAGAGAAGCTGTGGATGCTCCATTCCTGGAAATGTTCAAGACCAGTTTGGATGGGGCTTGGAGCAACCAGGTCATGGGAAGGTGTCCCTGCCCATGGCAGCGCAGTTGGAACAAGATGAACTTTAAGATCCCTTCCATTGCAAACCATTCTAGGGTTCTGGGAATCTATTGCCATATTGTTGTTTCATGTATTTATGGAAAATGATAACTGTTACAACATAAAAGAAAGAACAGTGGAACTCCATAATCTGATCACATTGGCTCATCAGGTTGAATAGGGTTTGACACTGCAAGAGGCAATATGTTATCTACTTGGAGGGTTTATCCACTGCTGACTTGGACTCAGACAGTTGTTAAACCCATTGTTTTCCTGAGTGCCATTTTGAAGTAAGACTATATTATTCTTGTATTGCTGTAAGACTCAGTGTCTTGGAACACCAGATGTTTGATAGATAAGGACATTTACAATTTGTGTCAAATTTAGCCTTTTATAGTTTCAAGATAAAGTAAAAAGAGATTTTCCTTGAAATTCGAGACTATGGAATAATGAAATTAAACTGTTTTACCACATTGAGCAATTTTCAAATTTTAGCATTTTAAATCTTCGTTGCTCAGAAGGCAACAAAGAGTGTCAGTCCTTCCATTTTTTAACAATTGAAATTTCCTTAGCAATGTTGCTTGTTATTTATTTTTGTTTCCTTTTTTAATATTAATTATGTAATTGTGCTAACAATAGTTCTAGTGTACATCTTGTCAGTTGTTTCTTGTGTTTCCTTTAAAAGTATTAAGAAAACAAACAAAAAAAAGAGAATGACCTTCCATATCATATGTAGCTGAAATACCTCTCCAGATTTTAGGAAGTGTGATGTTTTAAGAGATCGCAGGAGACTTTACAAAAACAGCTGAAGTGTGAGATAACATACTTCAGCCCCTTGAGAAAAATCTGCTTTAATAGATTTGAGGGGGAAAAAAGAAAATCAAAGTAAAGCACTGATTATGTCTGGCCAATTTTTATCAATGTGTAGGTTTAAATGTATATGATTTTCTGAAGTTACATATTTTCCAAGGGAAAAGATATCTCTTAGTTTCCCCTAATCTTTCTGAATTTCTTTGTATTTGAAAGTATCAATTTAAATTAAATTAACATCTGCCATAGTCATCAGTGAGAAAACTATTTTATATATTAAAGTTATTTCTCATAATTCTAGGCCTGAAAAAAACAACATGTAAATTACATGTCTTAATGATTTACATTGAAGGAAAAATAGCTGATTAGTTTCTAATATTATGGGGTTTTTTCCAGTTGTAAAAGAGTAACAAATCATTACATACTAGTATGGAATTATACCTTGGAGGAGAAGCATGCTAAAGACATTTCTACATTTATTTTTAGTCTCTTTCATAGAACAAACCTTTCACAGATACAGACATACACAGAGCTTTTGAAAATGTGCTTTATATTCTGTTCTGTTAGAAAAACTTGAGATAGAAAAAAAGTACTGTTTAACGTGACACCATGCATGAAATAGGAGACTGGGATGATACAAGGGGAAGTCTTGAATATGATGAAATTGAATGAGTTTAGATAGGAGTAGTGCAAGAGAAACAACCAATGGAAATATTTTACTGTCAAAGTATTATGATCTGATTATAAGAGATGCTTCTGCACAATTTAAGGTGTGGGACCATACGCTGAAGTCAGTAGTACAGATTTAATTTAACAGTAAATGTGAGGTAGAGAGAGAGAAAAGAATAGGAAGGTGTGGAAGATGGCAATAAGGAGGTAAGAAATAGAGTGAGAGATGAAGCAGACAATAAAAAGATATCATATTCACCACATGGATTCCTGAGGCATCCCGCTGGTTCTTCTGCACCCTGGTCTTCAGTGGTGTGGGTTTCCCTGTTCCTCACCTGGAGGTACCACTTTCACACAGCCCGAGTCTGGGGTGTCCACAGAGCATTGATGCCATTTCCACAATTTCTGCTGACATGTGCATCCTTTCTCACTCTTTTCACTGTGTGCATTTTTTTGTCCAGATAAGTCTTAAGTCCCCATAGTCTGCGCATTCTGCACATGTACTAATTCCAGATCTTAACTTTTGTTAGGCCTCAAGTTAATGTCTTCCTGTTTTGTGCTTATCTCAAATTCTTTTGTGGTGGCTTATTTTATGGGAGCAGCGTCATGAGATAGGTGACTGCATTCTTTGAGCCCTCACACCACCCCATGGCCCAAATACTGTCTTCCAGGGACTTTTCCTCAGTTCATGGGTTATCCACAGGAGTGATGCATACATAGAAAAGACAAAGGAGAAAAGACAGAAACAACGGAAATAATAATGCCAGTAATCATAAAATGTACAACAGCTATTCCAATTATTAAATATACAAATCCAATTGTAATTGTCAACCCAATCCTCAGTAGCCACAGCTCCCAGTTTGTGGGTCCCAAAGATTAGAATATGGACTTCAGGCAGGTATTGGGGCTAATTTCCTGAAGTCAATCTTAGGGTTAATCTTAGGGTTAGAGTGGTTGGAAAAGTTCTGATGTTTGATTAGCCATTTCTTTCACTTTGGCTTAAGCTTTTTCAGTTGATGACATTGGATTTTGAATGATAATTCATTCAGTTTCAATAAGATTGAACACTCCATATACCCACTGTTCCTTTAATAGTAGTGTTGAGTATCAACTGAGTTTGTAAAGCCATTTTTGACACTTGTTGGAATTGCATGTTAAGATCTCTAACTCATATCTGGTTCATTGCTGAAGGCATGTACCTGACACATAATATTTCCTAGGACTCACTGATGCTGTGTAAAAGTTACCTTAAACCTAAAACCTGTCTTTTGCCCCTCCATATCTAGGGCACATAGGTTACTGATCTGTTCTCAGCTTTGCTTAGGAGAAGTAAATTCCTGTCATGTCCTTCCCGCTGATGAATAGTGAAAGACACAATTTGGGCAAATGGACGGGACCACTATCCTGCACCTTAGACCAGCGTGTGGAGTTAGGCTTAGTCACTTTTCATCAGAATATTCTCAAACTAATCCAAGTGATACGCTATAGTGGCTTGTCTTTCAAGTTCAGGTGTCTATCAAGTACATTTGGAGCTTTAAATTAGCCACAGAATTACACAGAAAGTGTTGATTTTAAAATTCCATACAGGAGTATCCCAAACAAATGCACATGTCAAGTATTACAACCTGCATTTTCTCAGTCAGCCAAGACTCAAGGGGATGACCAGGTCTTGCAGCACAATTGATTACCTTTGCACACTGGAACAAATGTGAATGGGTTTGTTGAGGATGTGTCTTCACATACTTTAAAGGCTTCAAAATAGGGTCCTTTCTGAACTACATCAACATATAGTTGGAGGAATTTTGTAGATAACTGGGTAATCCTGCACACCATGAGAAATTAAGATTTAGCACAAAGTTCTCATACAAATGCAAAAGATTTCTCATATAAAATAGGTTCTTACATAAAAAAGTTTTCAGACAAACACACCTTTAAGTCGAGCCTA
This sequence comes from Mixornis gularis, assembly GCA_003546035.1. Lineage (NCBI taxonomy): Eukaryota > Metazoa > Chordata > Aves > Passeriformes > Timaliidae > Mixornis > Mixornis gularis. Next base: position 918,030 of record QVAJ01000054.1, read on the forward strand.
TATTCAGTTCTCCATAGGATAGATTAAAGCTCTGTTGTGATTTAATTTTGACACCGGACAAAAGCTGTGGCTACTGTTGGTGGGGTCATAAGTGAAATTAATTCCCTTTCAAATTTAGTTCTTTTTTTCTCTCTTATTTTTCTTTTATTGTTATTATTATTATTTCTTTATTTTATTTTCAGTGAGCAAATTGCTCTCATTACATTCCTTTGCAAACACTGCTCCAGGGAATTGCACTCACGAGTTGGAAGCATGTGCGGTGCACAGTATACTATAGTTACCACATTGATTAGAACAGATAAAAGAAGTGAGTTGAAGTTAAAATATTCTCTTAGACTTAGGATATTCTCTTCTCATGCTAGGAAACTTAAAAGTAAATCTGACATACTAAGGTGACAATACAAGTATTTTCAAAAACAATTACAGGTCTTGGCAGCTGGTAAAAGGATTTTCTGGATTTTATCCATGACCCATTTTCAGTCTATGGCTGCCCATCATTCTAATTTAAGAAGGGGGCTCAGTCATTTCCCATATAATGTTTCCTTTTGTTTTGTCAAGAATATTTAGGTTACTTATTATTATTTCTGATGTTTCTGAAAAATATTGCCAAGTCATGATTAAAAAAAGCCGTCTGGGGCAGAACTCAGAAGGTTAATACATGTTTGCAAGATTCCGATAYGCATAAATTCTTGTATCAACTGCCATGCTAAATTTGGTTGAATTTTCTAATTCTCAGCTGGTTGAAATAAAAGAATGCATCCATAAGATAAAAGTAAAAGCTTTTCCCACACCATTTGTTTTTTTCAGTAAAAAGACAAACTCGGAAAAAATCAAACTAACAACAGATTAAGTGTTTTTTCTTATATAATCTTACTAATATTTGATCTCCCAACAAGTTTCTGTCAATGAAAACACAAACAAGTAACAAAAATTTGAAAAACTAAAAATACAAGCTAGTTAAATGTTCCATCAGTTTCTGTTATCTGCTTTCTGTAAAAATATGCTTTTCTCAAGCTCCTGTTGTCTTGGCTTTTCTTATGAGGATGGTGTTTTGAGACATGTAATTACATTCTTTAAGTTCTCACAAAAAATTAACAGAGAAATTTATAGCAATCAAAACAAAATTAGACATCAGCAAAGTCAGTGGTCAAAACAAAGTCATCAGCACAGAACCAAAGTTGGAACCTCCAGTCAGATAACAACAGTCAAGAAGGGCAAAACTTGTGGCATCTTGGGGCAAAGCTAAATAGCTGTCTTTTCAGTGCTAGAAGAGACCTAAGCTGGTAGTAAAAATTCTCAAAAGAGTGAGGGGAAAAAATATACATTTTGATAAAAGGGAAGTGTTACTAGGAAATCACAGAATCTTTGTAATAGAATGAGAACCTCTGAAGAAGCTAACAGGGTCAGTTTTCTGTGGTTATTTTGTGGGGGTTATTTCTTTCTTTCAAAAGACAGTATTTCAATGGATAGTTTTTTTGGTTGGTTGATTGTTTAGTTGGGGTTTTTTTGCTATCACTCAAATTCAAAACAAACAAATAGAAAACTTACAGAAATCTAGGGCCTAAAAAAAAAGAAAGGACTTGCTGGAAGCAATACTGCAGGAAATAATGCTCATCTTCAGACATAAGTTTTTAAAATTTATTTATTTATTTAAATAAATAAGGTTTGTAATGATGTAGTTTTTCGTGTTTCTACATCATTCTTTCTAGGCCTTTTAAAGTACAGCAGTTGTGTTCTGAAATATTAMCTTAGCTCATATTATGGGGTATTTTTAGTATTCCTATCTAGTGCTAGGAATATGCAATACACAGTAGTTCCATGCAACAAATGTGTCATGGTAATGGAATAATAGCTGTGTCCCCAATATTAAATATAATAAATAATTTCAGTTGGTCCCTATAATTTTATCCCATATGATTTCCATAATAAAATATGTTTGTCAACATATATCCTCACATTATTATATATGAATAAATCTTACAGGATGATGTGGTTGTCTTTGACTTGCACACCATTGCTTCAAGAAAAAAATGCAAAGAAAGCTGTGAAGATTAATATGGATTTGTGTATTTCTTTACATAAGTTTCCAGTGTATTTTTTAGAGGAAGTACCTAAGGGTATTAGCGAAAGTGTTCCATCTCTGTAGGTTTTCATTTTGATACAGGTTTTTTTAACTGAATATAAAGGAGTATTCACAATAAAGTTTCAAGAAACTCTGGTAGTTTTTAGAGTATATATTATCTTTGAAATACAAAAATGCATCAAGCTGAAAAAAAATACATATTTCAGAACATAAATATGATTTTATAGAGGATTGTTCTTATGCTAAGATTCTTGCCTTCAGTTTAATCATTAAAAGCAGCATAGGTTGTGGTAATATGATTTCATTTCTTAGTGGTAATTGAGCCAACTGAAGAATGCATTTGGGGAACATAAATAACTTTCATACCAAAGAAGTAGTAAAAATTAGAAAGGTGAAATGGATGGATGTTGTGTCCCATATCAACCATGTTGAGAACAGGTCAAGGGAAGTGATCCTTCCCCTCTGCTCAGCACTCATGAAGTCACACCTGGAGTGCTGGATTCCGTTCTGGCCTTCTCAGTACAAAAGGGACACGGACAGACTGCACAAAGTCCAGTGAAGGCCACCAAGATGAGTAAAGGACTGAAGTATCTCTTCTATGAGGAAAGGAACAAACACTTTGAATTGAAATGCAGAGTTCCTACTTTCCCTGATGCTTACTTGTTCAGTTATGTTCCGATGATATCTAAGCTTAGTGTCTCACAGAGTCTCTACATTCTGTGGAGAACAGTGAAAGGTTTCTAGATTGTGTTTCTAAATTCTTTTGACATTCACTGAGTATGCATGACTGCTGTTATGAAAGAGACAACACAGGATGCAATCTTCACTTTCTGGCAGTGTATGAAGATACACCTAAGCCACCCCAGAAGGTTTATCCAACCAGGTATGTCACTGAAACATGTACCTAGGCCTCTCTCAGACATATATCAGCATCAACAGTAAGCTTACATAGAYGAGCTGACCTGAGAAGGAGAAGGGCTGGCTAAGTTACACCCTCTTGATAGGGATAGCAGTGACCATATAATCTCCAGACATACTGACTCCCGCGCCGTCCCTTGGGCTGCGCTGTTGTGCGTCATCTCTGGAGTAGGTCAGTGGCTGTAAAGCACACACTGGTCTCCAGGGAGAGTACAGAAAACCCTCATCTCTCATACCCCTGAGAGCTCTCTTTAACTGTCATCTCCATTTTCTTCAAGTCATCATCATATATGTATAATTTGACTCTTTCAGGGATAATTCATGTTCCTGACCCATCTTCAAAAATAATTATGACTTAAATAAATGAAAAGGGTAGGAAGACACTGAATAATCAGGGGGAAAAAAGTGGGGAGGGAGTGAGTATTTGACTTCGATGAGCACATGACATGTAATTTCCAACAACTTGAGAAAGAATAGTTATGTTTTCTTTAGGACTCATTCATTTATTTTAAAAATATATTTTTCAGAATTTAATTTGTGCTTTCAGGAACTAAGGTAGAAAATTGCAAAATGTCTTTTTAGAAGCTAGTGAATAAGAATGATCACTTTAAATGGATGTAGCAGCATGTAGTTTGTTAAAATATTTTTTTTTCATTGCAAGTTTAAATTTTTCCAACATTATTTAGGCTAAACATAACATGCATACTGTAAGAGCAAAAGCTAAACCCCTTAAGATACGATGATGGGATAAGAACCAGCAGAACACAAAGTAACCTATCAAGGTTACTCTGGGAACAGAGTTAAAGAAATTGTGGTTTGTAAAGCACACCCTTTTTCAAAAATATTTGTTTCTATGTTCTATTTGTGGCCTTTCAAGGTGTCTCTTATGCTTATCAACTGCATTTTTTCCATTTTTTTCCATCAGGTGTTTCATTCCAAATGCCTATGCTGCTCTCTTTACCGCTGCCCTGGTGCCATTGATGTGCCTGGTGGTGGTTTTTGTGGTGTTCATCCATGCCTACCAGGTGACTCCTCAATGGAAGGCATATGACGATATTTTCAGAGGAAGAACAAATGCAGCAGGTATGATTTGTTGGCTACCCCTGTGCAAACAAGTTGTACTTTTGAATGGCATGGGCTGTTCTTGCCAGCTCGGAGAACCCCACCTGAAACCATGGTTGAGTAGATACTTACACACTGAGTTTAAGGTTAAACCTGCTAGTGTCCCTTTGAAGTCTGTGAAAGTAATGTGATGATCAAAGCTATGCAGATGCTTAACGGTCTGAGTGGGATAAAAAGATGTGAAACCTAGAGCAAGAAATTAGTATCACTGGCTTTGTGACTAAGTTTAGTCTAGCTAAAGAGAACAGAAATAAAACAAAGTGCTGCTCTGCTTGGAGCACTGTGTCCCCATGCTAGATTTTGGCTGGGCGTACTGAACATCCTGTCCCAGGGAGGGCTGGGGCTGCTCAGGTGCAATGATTGCCTGCTTGCAGAGCATGATCACCTATGGATGCAGGCTGTACTCCCTGCTCAACCCCAGGTAATGGGCACAGCCTTGGTCCCTGTGTTTTGCAGTGTATTTGGTGGCTGTAAAGCCATGCACAGGGTGCTCTGTGCACTGGACTATTTGGAGTTAACGCCTCTGTTTTGATATTTCCTATGCTACTTGCAACTGAGACGTGCTTGAAAGGAAAGATCTGTCTTGTGCAAAACAGGAAGTTTCAGTCAGTCTCCTCCGTCAGAACAATTTCTACTACAACAATGTTCCCAAAATAAAGTCGCAGCAGTTTAGACCAATACTGTAACAATAATAGGACACTCTGTGGGAAACTTAGAATATTTCTCTTGTCTTCACAGTATTTTGTAAGAAGAAAATGAGTTTTATAACCTAGTGCAAATAATTTTTTGATATTTGGGTTGTAGAGATATATTTCTTTCTTGAGAAAATGATAATAAATATTAAGGATTTATAATCTGAACATTTCTGCAAATGTTTCTGTCCTTTTTAATAACACAATGTTAGCTTGTCCAAGATCTGTATGAGTTTGGGTAGAGTCTGACCTTAGTTACACTCTTTCATTTCTCTCGGCTATAAATGCACAGAGGTGGCTCCTCTTGTTAGTCTTTCAGCTAATGTATTTATAATTAAATTTTTTGAGGTATCTCCAAGGATATTTCTTAATAATATGTTGAGAGTTAAGGCTTGTCTTAGAACAGACTGAATATTGAAATAATACCATAAATAAAATTGTCATGCAAAATGGCAGAAAGTACTAATAGAAGTTATAAGTGCATGATATAAAGACATGAAACAAATCTTGGATTTAGCATAGGATTCAGGGTGTTTTCTTTCTTCAACAGAATCTAGAAAATAGGGTGGAGAATGCCAAAGTCTCAGAAGAAAAAAATAAACCAGAAATAGAAAAGTTCAGTAAGATCCCTTCTTCCTTTTTTTTTTTTTTTAAATTGTAGCTTTTGCTACTTGTGCACTTGCTAGGCAAACTGTTGGTTTGCTACCAAAGAGCTTTTGTTAGCACAAATGAAATACAGTCCATACAATGACAGTGAGAGCAGGTTGGAGAGAGGCTGTTTTAGAGAGGAAAACAAGCTGTCTCCTGCAATTTATGGTGGCTATAATTGTATAATTGATCCATGTGTTTATGATTTAAGGTTCTAGAGACAAAAATATTGTGATTTCTGTAGTTTGTAACATTGTCTATAAGTACCTTGCACGGTACTAACTGTTGACTAAAGACCTCTGACTTTTTTGACTGAATATTTGTCTTCTGGAATTAAAGTTGGTGGCAGTATATTTACACAGTTTTTTAATGTCTTCTGGGTATATTGTGCTTATAAGACATAGTCAAAGGCAGCTTGTAGTGGTGAGGCCTAGTATCACTTACAAATCTTGAATCTTGACATTGTCTCAGCTGACTCTATCTTCTTACAAAATTTCTGGGAGCTGCTCCTGCCCCTGTTATTGTAGCCACATAAATGGCTGCTGTGGAAAACAACATTTTCCACATCAATAAATTTGTCTGCAATCAGTTTCATTATGATATCTTACTTTTGAAACATAGAGGAAGTCTTTGATTATACCCGCACCAAGTTCTGGCTTACAAGATGCTCTATCAAGATGCTATGTGTTAGGAACGTCTTTTGSCAATGTTGCCCCCTTAAGTTTTACATACATTATTTTTTCTTACGGCAGTGAATATGCCAGAGTTTCTCTCTGTTTCATCTGAAACCAGAGCCACCAGGCAACAATTTATCTGTGCCAAAGGCCTTAGAGATTTGAAGACAGATAACATCAGTTTCTCTTCCATTTTCTACTAGTACGGTCACTCCATTATAGAAGGCCACCACATTATTCTTCTACAGCTATTAGAATAAATTCTGTAAACTTTGTAAAACATTTTGCTGAAATTAAGTAGTAGCATAGTGGTTCAATATATTTTTTCTGTGCTAGGAGAAGAGTTTGTTGCTGCCCATACTAAAGGAGACTCCTGTGTATTTTTCTTTCCCAAGAGCCAACTGGGTTTCACCATACATACCTAAAAGAAAACATTTGGTAGCTGCAAAGAGGATAAGTTTGTAGACAGATAAATATTTTCTTGGAAAACTATAGGATATAATTGGAGGGTTTATTACTTTTATTTATACACAGAAGCCCATTTTTAATAGTACCTCCTTTTCTGTCATGCATATATTCTTCCTAGTCCTCTGGATTTGTCCTGGGTACCCTTAAGTAAATTCTCATCTCTCATACCCTATTCTGGTAGTTTCAAGAAAATATCATGGCCCAAAGACAGCTAGACCAGCAAAAATCTGTTTTTAGTAATGGGTGTAAATTCCTTTGGCAGTGGTCTGTGATATTCCCAAGAAGTGTTTATACTCTTTACTTGTGACTAGCCTATCACTGTAAGAAAATATGATTAAAACAAGGTTGCAGTATAGAATAAACACAAGTGAGTAGGGTTTGTCAAATCTTAATTTGAGCAATATGCACACTTCTCATTATCCTGTCTGGAGCACCAAATACGTGAGTTTGCCCTATCGTGCTCTTTTTTATTCTTCCAGAATTGCTCTGTTACTGATCATGTTGGTTTGCATGGTGATTGATACAGTTTATTTAACTCAGGGAATTTTCCTCAACAGTAGAGGGATCAGGAAAGGGCAGTGGGAGAGTCAAGAATTAGTTGTCTCTTGGAGTAGTCAGCTCTTCCTTCTCAAAAGTGAATCTTGGAAAGTGTGAAAGGTTGAAAAAACTGTGAAAGCTGATTTTCAAGGAATGCTAGCTCTACCTCTAGTGTAGTCATTTAGAGATAGGCATTCAGTTTGCTAAGAAGAGTTTTCACTTTGTTCTGCTTGCCAGCCTTTCAGCAAACATGTTCTGTTGGCTGACTGTCCTCCTATATATAGAAACTACCTTCTCAAAAGTTAGCCTTGACAGGAGTCAAGTCAGAAGCATTCATTGGATAAACAGCCATTGGGTTAACTAATATTTAAATTTGCATCCTGGCTGCCAGGGCACTGCTGGCTCATGTTCAACTTGCCACTGACCAGGACCCCCAGGTCCCTTTCCATGGCTCTGCTTTCCAACCTCTCATTCCCCAATCTGTCCATACATCCAGGGTTGCCCTATCCCAGGATCAGAATCTGTTATTTTCCCTTGTTGAACTTCATATGGTTGTTGATTGCCCACTCCTCTAATTTGCTGAGGTCTCTGCAAGGCCTCCCTGCCTTCAAGGGAGTCAACAGATCCTCCCACATTTGTATCATTTGTGACCTTGCTCAGTAACCCTTCCAGGCCTACGTCCAAGTCATTTTTGAAGATGTTGAAGAGCACAGGGCTGAGATAGAGCCCTGTGGAAACCCACTAGTGGTGTCTAGTTCCTAGACAGGTCCTAATATGCAAATGCAGAAAATTAATAGTAACAGGACAGCAATCCAATATAAAAGGTTTTATTTTCTGTTTGCTAATCTTTCATAATTTCACCATAAGATTTAAAAATGTAACAGAACAGCTTGAGTTTTCCCCCCTGATAATTGTAAATAGATGAGCTTCATTTATTGGATGAATCTTGAACTGGCATAATTTTCATGCCCTACTCGTAAATATGCAGCACAACTTACCTGAATCTGATATCATAATTATAAAAGTGACAGAATTAATGTAAAGATTAAAACTCCATGTTGCCAAAATAGAACTTGATGGAGAATGCCTTGGATATTTAGTTGTAAAATTTTACCTACTTTCAGCTTCTTTCATATAAACTTCTTAATATAAAATCATTGAATGGTTTGGGTTGGAAGGGGCCTTAAAGATCATCTAATTCCAGTCTCTAAATATATTTATTCTGTTAGCAGTATGCAATTCATAGTCACAACAGAACATGCTGAATAGTCTGCCTACACCTACTGCTATCTGATGTTCTCAAGAAACAAATAAACCCACAAAATGCAAGTGCAGGACATTCCAAACATGCTTCTGTGCTCAGGAAATGATGCTGAGGACAGGGCTTTTGATTTCAAGTGAGAATGTATGTGTAAACATGTAGCTGTATGTCTTCTCTAACCTGTAAGTTAGGTAGATAGATGCTTTATCTCAAATCATAAGATAAATATCAGGTATCCAAGGGAATAAAAGGAATAATGGATTGCAGGAATGCTCTCATCTTGAAATGGCAACATGCATCTAGAAATCAAGAGCCAGATGTTGGCTACTTCTGAACTGAGAGTTCTGGACAGTATTCACAATATTCATCACACGCACTGGATATAATATTTTATAATATTTTAGTTTTCATAGTGCTCCAGGAGCTCTTTTTTTTTTTTTTTTTTAATCAGGATCGAAACAAATCTTTGCCTTCAGGACTTTCTACAAATATTGTTAAGACAAAATGTACAAGCATAATTAGAGGCTGAAATAAAGAGCTAACATCTGAGTAAGGCAATAATATAAATGCATCAACTGCACTCATGTAATTTAGATTTCTTGCACTCTGCTTCACATGTCCAAATTATCTCTTTTCCTTTGAAGAAACAAGCTCATGTGCATGAGTTGTGACTTCACAGTTACAAAATTCAGCACTCATTTAATATTTTCAACTGTGCATCTGAATAATTTTGTTATGTGGAAGTAAGTAGGCTCATATTTTTCTTTATTCTTTTGATTTGGTACTCTTCTAGGATTTGCCATGTTCCCTGCATAACAGTAATAGCATAAGCTATGAAAAAATGCCCCTTTTTTCATTTTATTATAACCCAAGGTGTCTTAAAGATGTATATGAAAGTTTGCCAAAACTGTGAGATTTAGTGCAAAGGTTAGGGAGGCTAGTCTTTTATGATTTTGAAGTAGTGATGTATTTATTATGCTTAATGGGACATGTGTCTTTCTTTTAGAGAGTATCTTTTAATGTCAGAACTTTCCTTGCCACAAGGGTTAGCAGATAAAAAAAATATAAATTAACAAAAAGTAATATTTCAACACGTTTTTTACTTCCTATTTCTACAAACTATCAATCAACATTTTTTTCCAGTTTGTTTTCATGGATATGTAGCTACCAGATTTCTGGTCTTCAGTATCTGATACTGTTAAATTCTGCACATTTAGCATTCCCAGTCAGGAATCAGTGGTTTTGTTATGATTCATTGATTGCATGTTCTGGTGGTGGTATTTTTTTCTTTGAACTTTATGAGAGCAATCTGTTTTGTTTGTTTTGGGGGAGTTTTTTTCTATTTTGGCCACAAAATCCTGCTACCAAACTCCTTTTTTTTTTTTTTTTT
>QVAJ01000054.1:933048-948904 GCA_003546035.1 Mixornis gularis
TTAAATACGTCATCACAGAGACGTTGCCAAGTACTTTAATTGGCTTGGCAGCATGTTTATTTTCAGAGCCAGCCCGTGATTGGCTTTGCCAGGCATGGACGAAGCTTCTGGGAGCTTCCCACAGAAAAATCACTTCCATGGCTGGCTTCCTCCATCCTCACCAAAAAATCAAGCTATGCAAAACCAACACACCGTAATACGTTCCTTCTTTTCCCTTTCCTCTAAATTCTTACAAATCCATTTTCTCTTAAAATTTCTAGAGCTTGCCAAGAGTTCTCTCATTCTTCTCCAAAGTTCAGCATATTTTTTTACTTAATCTGTGCTCTTCCCACCACTTGGTTTGCTGAGCTGGGCTGTGCTTCTTCTGCCTCTCATACCTCCCAGACCCACTGATAGTGTCCTTCTGCTGGTATTCTGATCCCAGGCTGGGATCATAAAAGCCCTGGGACCCCCATCCAACTAGAGCAGGAGAAGGGCTGCCCACCATTGGAGAACAAGCTCCAAGGTTAGCCACAGACAGGAAAATCGTGTCCTGTGTCAGTAATGCTTTAAAAGGTGTTTTTTTTCTGAGGGCGCAGCAGCTGAAATGCTGTGTTTGTGGTTTGCAGAGATCCCCTTGGTCTTGTACCTGTTTGCCCTGATTTCCATCACCTGGCTCTGGGGAGGACTGCACATGGCTTACCGGCACCTCTGGATGTTAGTCTTCTTCATCATCTTCAACAGCCTKCAGGTAAGAGCCAGCATCTGGTACTTTGGGTGCCTCACTGACCTGGGGGTGTCAGTTCCACTCATGTTTTTCATTTTGGCTTCACCAGCTGAACAACGTTTGGTAACTCACTGTCACAGTGTGGAAGTGTGTATTCTGTTTATTTCTCAAACTGACATATGGAATGCATATTACAGCAAGGGATGCATTGTTTTTAAACAATAGCACTATGATTGCATAGATTTCACTTCATAGCTAATACACTCAGAAAGAAAATTGTTTGCTTTTATACGTAAAGTGTTACTGAGATAATTATACCAGTAAAACTGAAGTGTCTGCAGCCTTTGCAAAACCACTGAATATTTCAATTTTCTGTGTGTGTTGTTAATAATAATAACAACAACAATAACAATAACCACACAAATATTTTAAATTCTATAGCCCTAAGACTGATACTTTTTCCATTGTAAGAAGTGAACCTTGAGGCTTAGCTTTTTCATGTAGCATATATATTGGTAAAGCGAATAACTTTTATTGAAAAAGGAAACAATTAAAGACCAATTCATCATTAATAATAAAAAGTAATAGTTCTTTCCAAAATTTTACCCACATAAACATTTCCCCTGGGTTCTCTAGTGCATTGCATTGCATTTAACACATTACTGCATATTGCAGAATTATTTATAGAATAAAGGTTATTATATCACAGATGGGAAAATACCTCTGATCTCTCAAAACAGTGAAAGTAGCAGGAGTTTTTAAATTATATAACAAAATCTTGGGAGGACAAGTTTGTCTGGACTCCAACATACCCTTCTTATTTTTTAGAACAAAAATCTCTGTGAAACTTTTTATTTCCCAATATTAAACATTGTTAAACCTCATCAAATAACAAATAATTAATGAAAAAGGCATATTTTAAAAAAATTGATTCATTTTATATTCAAAATATGGGTATTTTCTTAGGCAGTATTAAAGTACTCTCAAAATTACATCTCAGAAATATATTTTTTTAATTAAGAGGAAAAATGTACTTTATTCTCCCTGTAATATATTTGATTTTTCTGTATATATTGTCATTTAATTATTGTATATATTGACATATATTGCTTCTGCTTCATCTACAGATGTGGTCTTTTTTGGCTTCTTGTCTTAATGATAGTTACTAATATCTGGGGAATAACTTTATATGTCAACAGGTCTGCAGAAGTTAATGCAGCATCTCTATTCACGTTACATCAGTATTGATCTTCCACATCAGGAAGAGAAATCTGCTACTTTTGTAATTTCTAGCCCTAGAGAATCAGTAAAATCTGAAATCCAAAATTTTTTTTTCTTTATTCAAAGGAGGTGAAAACATTTCAAATGCATAGTTTCTTCCTGCTTATTATTTTAAATTAAAACATGCATGACTGGAGCTCCAACTCAAAGAGTAGTAAGTGAAAACTTTATTTTTAGCTATGAGGAGCTTAATAATTTACACTCCATGCTTTAAAAGTGGATTTTTATCCTTTGTTGGATTTTTGTCATGTCATATAAAATGTAACAGTATCCACTACATTTTATAACTCTTAACTAACAGCCTTTTTTCAAGTATAAAGCTACAATATACTTAAATTTTAAAAATATTTCCTGGAATGCCCCCACACTTTAAGTAACCATCCTGTACAGACTATTCTCCCCTTTTAAAGTTAGGATTTATCTAGTCAAGAAATGGAAAAACTAATGTGTGATTTGGGTGACCAGACATGTAGCATGAAATGAAAACCAGGGAAGAAACAAGGTGAAAAGTCTGTAAATTTCTTTAATCTATGATTTTCATCAAATAATCAGATAAAACTAACTAACTTCGAGAAAATATCAATATGCAAAGCCTTTCTGTAAAAAAAATTATGTATTACAAACACTGAAGAAAAATGGAAGTTTTGCTGTAGGCAGATGTAGCTTCAGAAAGGATTTTTAGACCATGTTCCCACAGACGAGGGGCTGGTCTTGGGGAGTGCACACTTCTTGCTGAGGGTCATTCTGACACACAGGCTATGCAGAGCCATATTTATCCAGCTCATGGACAGTCATGTCCAGTGTCCTTTGAAGATTTAATCTCAGCCCATCTGTTTGTGACTGGAAAAGGAAATGGGACTTGATAGTGGCTAACACATTTTCATAATGATAACAGTAGAAACTAGCTGTCTTTGTCCTACATTCTGTTGGCATCTTATTCTCATATCTTCGTCAGCTCTCAGAACTGATGATTGTTAAAACAAGGCTGTTTTTCTGCAATAAAAGGTGGGTTTGCCATTTATTGGTGAGCATTTCTGTTATACAACAAGCCCTGTTTCAGCCAGAAAGCAAGTCATTTTTCAATAAGAGTTGTTTTCACCACAGAAAAATGGAGATGAAATAGTTTACGAGAAGCAGAGGCCTGGTTCCCTGCTACTCAGGAGCTATGGACTGTGTAAAGAAGCAAAACGTGATCCATTAAAATGTATTGGATATCCAAATGGATTCAACATAGAAGATTGAAAGGACACTGGATATTATCCATTGTGTTTGTTTAGCCTTGTGACACGCATTTCCTAGGAAATGCACTTGCTTGAAAAGTCATCCACTCAGTACAAATTGTTTCCAAGCACTTCCTGCAGGAAACGGTTCCCATCAGAGACAAGTTTATAGTGAGAGCTATTCTAGTGCATGGAGGGGAAAGCAACCCTTTCCCTGTAAGTTCAGGAGTAAACATGCAAATGGGAGGGCTTTTTTATTTACAAAATAAAAAGTACATTTAGAAAACCATGAAAGAGAAAGAAGTGTGTTTGGGATAKCTGGTATTTTGAATTCCTTAGCAGTATGCAGCTAATTGTCCTACCCAGACAGCATCTGTGATGCAGAAACACACTCTATTGCTCTTGCAGGATAAGCCTTGGCTCCTCATCTTTTCCCTTGCAAAACAAAAAATGTTTACCTCTTTTCTTAACTGATGATTGTCATTGTGGATTTGTCCACAAGAGACATGTTTTTCTGGGGTCAGGAATGAAAGAATAAACTGCTTTCTTGAGTATTTCTCTCAAATATTTTGAATTTCACAAGCCCTTTTGCAGGCACAATACCTATCTAAATGATCACCGTGTTTTTCATGCAGTTAGGGGAGTGTTTCTGGTTTGCGTAGCTGATGTCAACAGAGGCATATTTGTATCCGATTAGTCCAAAGTTCAGGGCAGTGGGTGGATCACTTCCCATTCTTTGCGAAGGGGTCAAAATGAAGCTTCAGATCCATTCCTAGGCTATTTTCTGCAGTCAGCTTTCTTAGTACAATCTAGATATTTTTTTGGCTATATTTCCACTGCACTACACACCTCCATCCTCTACAACTTAAGGTGTATCTACACTGTAAACTACAAGGTATTAGGTATGCCACAGCTACCCCAGTCTACCACAGTTTTCTTGCAATGAGTCCCACTCTCCTCTCTCAGCAATAATTTAATTCAATTTTTCAATAAGTAATTTTGAATCTAAATGTTACTCATATGAAATACTGTGATATTACCCATCAACAGTGTAAAACCTCCATTTTTCAGGAATATCAGGAGAAAAAATAAATGGCAACTGGTAGGTAACCCATAATTAATGACAGCATTCAAAAAATCCTTTCGTGTTTGTTTTGAATGATGCAGATAAGGGTTAAATGTCTGCCTGTTCTGTGTTTGATCATACTGGAAAACTCATGCCCATGCAATAAGCATCAGTGTTACGTGCAAAGTACTTCTTCCCAAGAAACACAGGAAAAATCTGGAAGAGATGACTGGTGGTTTTCCAAACTCAGCAGATGTGCTGACTTGCCTAACACAATGTCTCAGTTTAGAGATAAATTTCTCGAAAAATTCTAAAAGTCAAGTTATTTTAGTAGATGGCAATAAGAGAAGATTCAGAAGTTCAGGCACAAATACCTGAAAAGCTTTTCACAAGATATTTGGGCATACAGAAAACAAGTGAACAGGTGCAGATCCAAAACTGACATTGATTGGATAAGATGAGATTATCCAAACTTCATTAATGAAACATTAATTAAAAAATGACAAACCAGAATGGGAGGAAAGGCTAGCTTGAGTAGAAAAGGAAATAAGATATTAAAGAAAACTAGTGGTTACGTTGGCAAAAACAACCCCAAGTATTATAATGAAATAATAGAAAATATACTAAGAGAAATCAAGATGACACAATTTTGGAAGGATAAATAAAGTTTAAAAAATACCAGCTATTGTGATAGTAAAAAAGAGAGTAAAGATACACTGTTTTGTAAATTCTGCATTATATTATGCAGGAAAGAGTATAAACAAATGTACACAGTTTATAAAGCTCATGCCAGTATCAGTCTCAAATGAAATATGTTTTTTTTCCTAGAACATACTATTCAACTCTGGGATGTAGCCAGGGGACACAGACAGGGCTACCACTATAAATAGGCTCACTTCCTGTGTCTTATTACGTCTTCCGAAAGCCTCTGTTCTCATGAGTCAGAGGTAGGCTACAAGATCCCATGCAGTGTTTCAGACTCCCACAGCCACACAAAACAAAACAAAACAAAATAAAACCCAGTACTAGATAGGCATGAGATGTGAGTAAATGTGGCAGGCTGTAAAACTCTGCCTACAGATTTTGCAAAAGATGATTCTACACTACAAATAAACCCAACAAAAGGCAATGAAGGCCTCACAGTAATGCTAAGATAAGATGATCTACAATTTATATTAAGAATATCTATAAAAGGACATATGCTTGTTCAAGTAGATAGAGTCCAACCAAATCTGTCAGCTGAGTACACAGACCAAACACAGTTAAACACAGGCCAAATAATTCAAATGCTACTCCAGACACAAAATAAAATACACACCCAAAGCAAGTCACATCTGCGTTTTGACATCTGTTCTATAAAGCTGTTTCTGGCGGCTTGGATTCTTACCTGTAAGGAAAAGCAATACTATACCTAAAGCCATTCACTGAAACACCTGAAACATACTTTAACACATTTTTCTGTAATTATGTAGTTAGGGTAAAAGATTCCATAGCTATTCAAGTCCATACATAATGGACCCAAAATTAGGCTATATCTGAAGACAAAATGAAGAAAAAAGTGTGCAGTGTCAAGTAAACACTGTTAGATGGAACTGAATATCTTTTAAATATGCATGAGAAATTGATGTCAGAAGAGTAGTTTGTGTTTAGAGCTGTGTTTATAATGTGTTTAAATAATACACAGTGAAAGAGGGTACTGAATTGGGCTTTGATTTACTGGATTTTCAACTAATCAGTGAAAAAAACATTTAGACTTTTCAGTGACACWCTTAAAATAGAAAAATATAACTATAATACATTTTTTAAAAAACAAATACAGTAATTAAATTACATTTTAGATCTTCCAGCATCTCAGAAGTTCCTTCATCCATTCTTGAAGAATTTTACATTAATAATATATTTCAGAAAGATATCTTAACACCATTTTTTTGCAATAGAAGGTGAAAAAGCAATTTTAGCCATTCTCCTTGGGAAGTGTTAATAACGGCCAGAATTATGTAGCACATAACAAGTAAAAATGCAACTATTACTACTGCAATCGGTGCAAGTATATCCACTAAAGAGGACTTGGGATCAGGTGTGTTCTTTTCATTTTCCACTTCTGTTAATATGAGTTGACTTTTCTTACTGTGAAGAATGAAATAGCAGCCAAGTTAGTTTGGTATTTGTAACAAATCACTCATCTTATTTTTTTTCCTTGCATTGCTGCCAGTCTATGTCACCACAAATAGCTTTTTTCCTCCTCCTTTTTTTTTTTTTTCTTTCAATAACACTGGTACGAGAAGTATCTTGACATAATCATAATGTAAAATCAATATCTTTTTTTGCCTTTAAATTTAAGCTAATTAATTCTTTACTGTTAAGATCATTGATTGGTGGGGTTGAAAGGGCTTGATCCAAAAATGCTGAGGTGACTGAGGATAAGGCTGGTGGCAAGGAAAAGATAGCATTGCTCTCAAATTTTGGGAAGGCAAAGCATAACTTCTTAAAATGGGGTCTGAAAGTACTAGAGAAAATGGAATTCCTCTAGGAAATTTGGTAAAGCACATACCAGGCTTCACCAGAAGGAATTTTTCAAGCAGATTGAGTTATCATGCCTGTCCACTCAGAGGGAAGCCACAGATGGAAAACTCCATCCAGTTTTGGAGTCTCCGTTTCACAAGACGTGAAGAAATTGTAGGTGTCCAAGGGAAGGCTACTGCAGTGGTGGGAGGTCTGGATGGAGCACATGTCCTTTGAACAGTGCCTGGAGGAGCTAGGTTTACTTAGTCAGGAGAGGAACACGCCAATTGAAAATGTAATACAAGCATGCAAATATTTGGAACGTGGTTAAAAAATTAAATTTTCATACTCTTCCACTCTACTCTCTTCATAACCCCAAGTAACAGCAACAAGGGCATATGGCCACAAAACTTTGGTGTGGGAGGTTCAGACTGGCTATCAGGAAAAATAATTCATGAGAAGGAAGTCAGGAACTGGAACTGTTTCCCAAAGACGTTTGGAATCTCCACTGTTGTAGGGTTTTAAAATTCATCTAGACAAGGTTATACTGACCTGACTAGTGGACTCTGAGTCTACTGAATGACTTTCAGACATCCCATCCATCCAGTTTTTCCTTATTCACAACTGATTCACTGTGATAGACAAACACCAGTTACATGGACTGAGTACATTTTCCAGGAAATATTTCAGAACTAGTGATTAAACACAAACATCTGGGAATTATATAGGTAAGAAACTTTAAATAAGACTTAATCTATCTTTAGGAATGATTTGGGAGCAGTGGATTCAGTTTCTTAAATTTCAGCACTGCAGAGTGGTCCCTCTGCATACATACCTTCCTACTGAACGTTGTTGCCTTATGGAGCCTGATCTGAATTTTTCTATGAAATAAATGCATGAAAAGTTTTAATACTCTCTAGGAAAAGAACCATTCCTTTTCCTTCCACCCACACATTTCCTGCACAAGAACCAACTATACTGCACAAGCTTGATGTTTCACCAGTATGAGAAGGATATTTTCTCCTTTTCTTTATAATAAATACAGATGAAGATTTTCTGGGGGTTTGTAAAATTAATGTTAAAAAAATTAAATATTTTCCTTATTGTATGTACAACTTCAGTGGCCTTCAAGCAACTTCTGCAGAAAGAGTGAATGCTCTACTGATTTTATCTCTCATAATTTCATTATTACTTAACATATTCATGACACACAATTTTAGCAGAAACCATGATAAGTTAAGATTTCATTAAGTGTTTCATGCAGTAACACTGAAATAACTGGAATTCASTAAAGATTGACTTAACGAAATTTTCTTTTCCCTGAAGCGAATGCACTGTAAAGACCTCTTTGTATTTTATTGTATCCTTGATTTAGAATACATTTTAAACAGGTGTCACTTTTGGAAATGGTTTCATTTTTTGTAATGTCATCCATCTGATGAATGTGGAAGGAATATGACTTAAAAGGCCACCACACAGCCATGACTTGTAGATGACTTTTGAATTGGTAAGAGAAGAGCACAGGAAGGGGTATGAAAAATGTGTAGAGATTGGGAAAAATAAAATCCAATCAGGCTGGTCCTTATAGAATCCAATCATATGGTACTTATAGAATAATGCATGAAAGAACTTGTCATGTATGTAAAGTAATTGCATACAGCCATCCCTGTGAGTTCAGAAGGAGTTCCAATCCTCAAAAAATAGAGACCACTTAACAAGTTTTCTCAGCTAGACACAGTTAAAATCATCTTGAAACCATCCATGAGACCAGTCTCTGGCAGCTTTTCCTAATAGTGGTTAAAAAGAAGAGCACTGATATTAATCTAAATGCACATAAAGTACATATGCTTATTTTACAGTGAGGCCAGAGCAGTTCTTTAAGTGCAGTTAATAATGACTTTGCTAGCCTAGGAAATAAGGAATCAGAAGTTGTCCAAACCAGGACAAAATTAGCTAAAAAAAGAAACTCCTCAATGGATTAATTTTAGAAGTGTTTTCTTCTAAAGAATCACAGAATCAGCTAGGTTGGAAAAGCCCATTGAGATCATCGAGTCCAACCTACAACCCAACGCCATTTTGTCAACTGGACCATGTCACTGAGTGCCACATCCAGTCTCTTCTTAAACACCTCCAGGGATAGTGACTCCACCACCCCCCTGGGCAGCCCATTCCAATGCCCCATCATTCCTTCTGTGAAGAAAATCTTCCTAATGTCCAGCCTAAAACTCTATTGGCACGGCTGAAGACCTGGTTGTTGGTGTGGGCTAAAGGGAAGRTAACTGGCCAAAAGAAACAGTGACTCTTTGAAACAATGGCATGATATGAAAATAGGTTGACTTTAACTCAAAAGTGGTTTGGAATAGAATGAAGAAAGAATCCATGAAATAAGGCTGGGAGACTTTTATACTTCAGCAAGATTTTTTTGTGCTACAACAATGGTTCAGTTACATTTTATATCTAACTGTGTTTTGATTTTGATAACTAGAAGCCTGTTAGTTTGATAGAGGTTTTACAATTAAAGATCAGATACTTATAAATAATACCTGGTTTGGATGTATTGACATGATCACACTAATCTAAGCTGTTATCTGATAACCTGGACAAAATAAAAGCAGATCTGTTCAACTCATAGATAGGTATCTAAATACAGTTTTTCAGCAGAATTGAGGGAGTAAGAGTTAAGGAAAAAATATAGTGAAAATAAAATGAGAAAATCATAAAAAATAGTGGATCTTGATACTAACCTTTATTTGAATTTTCCTTGTGAGCATGGTGGAAGAAACGCTAGTAGAGCTGTTTTATTGCTGAGATTTAGGTATTCTTGTTTATTCAGGGGATTGATACATCCTATGCAATGAAATAGATGAGTTTTAGTCTGCAGAATGACTTGATAGAAATTATATGAGATCCAACCATGCTAAGTGCAGAATTATGCACTAAGATATGAGTAGTGAAAGAATTTATGCTATAAATTCATAAGATTTATGTATATGTTTATACATATAGGAAGCACATACAAGAAACTGGGATGAGTGTATCACTTACCTCAGGACAAATGCAAATCAGCAGCCTAATACAGATCTGAAAGAAGCAAATATTGTTCTCATTTTGTAAACAAGAGCAATTTAAATGCTATTGTAAAGGGTATTGGTGATGCATTATTTGGAGTCCTGTGGACATTTCTAAGCCCATTGGTCCAAGAGATGAATTCTGTATATTGTGGCGGTCGGAAAAAAAAAGCATGAGTGGTGAGCAAAGATTTGAAAGTCTCATTTCARAAGCCTGGAGTTATTTCACATATTTTCTGTCAACTTTCATCGGTCCGTATTGGCCTTGATCCAGCAGCTATATAATCACACTGGTGTCATAGTGTGTCATTGCTTGCATAATAGTATACTCTAGTTTTTTAGTGACTTCAGTCTGTTTAGTCTAACTAAAAAAACAACTTTTTGAATTCCAGCATCTTGGTTCTGTTCAGAATGCAGTGTGATGTGAGGGCACAGACAAAGCATTGAACATCTTTCATAGTTACATTCACTTTGCCTGCATCTAATAGCATTGACAGCTGTGGGAGAAACTCTTAAACATACAACCTGCTCAGAAACACTGTGTGGTGCGACCTCATACCACTAAGTTCTTCAAGATTTTCWGTGTTGCATCTGTTAACAGAACATCCATGAATTTAAGGAATGTGTGAACTGCACTTTTAACTGTTGTAAATCATTTATAAGTCAATTTGTTTGAAAGTATGTGAATGTAATGTGTCCAGTGTTTCCTTTTTGTATCGAATTTTGATTATGGATTTTATTCTCCAAAAGGGAACATGTCAACAGTTAGATGTGAGATCTGAATACAACTGCTTAGAAGCAGCTCTCTCAGGAAGTTTTCTGATGCATATAAGGACTGCAAATCTTTTGGGTCTAGAAGGAGTTGAGAAACTGTGAAGCTACAGCTAACCACAGTTGGATGAAAATTGCTAAATTATATTTTCATTATTTTCAGCAAAATGTCAAATGTTGCTCTTTTGCCTTTACAAAGGCCAATTGGATTTTAAAAGGCATCAAATCAACTTGTACTGTCAGCTGATTGTTTAAATCTTCAGATATGCTGTTTTGCTGTTACAACAGAGACATAAAAAGTTTTAGTGACAAAGATCCTCAATTGCAAAATTGAAAACCACACTGATATTTTTTTTCTTTYTATATCTTCTTAAAGTAGAGTGATCAGATTTAGTTTGAAAGGGCTACCATTTTATTTACTGTGTGTGGGTGCCTCTGACTGTGTAAATAAAGTGCATAATCTGTTGGGGGTTTGCTAATGTTTTGGCTGTGCTTCAAAAAATATGAAAGAGTAAAGCAAGGTGAAAACTGTGACTCCTACAGGTTCAAATACTGTCCATAACTGGTGGTAGATTTTGAAATTTTGGTATTTCTTATGCATCAGAACCCTCTGGGATTAAACTTTTAAGTTCCAGAAAAGAGCAAATTGGCATTTTAATACACAGAGTGATTCCATTCCAAGTAAAGCAGAACCAACAGCTCTTGCAGAACTTTTTTCTCATTCCTGACTTCTGAGTTAACAGGAAAACAATGATTCTCTTCATGAAGACTTCTGCTTTCCTTTAAAGCTTTGTTATTTTCATACTAGCTTGCCTGTCACTCCCATTATTAGCCAAGTAGCCTAAGGCAAATGACAGAAATTTTTACTTCATAAAAGTAGTATGTATTTACAGATCTGTTTTGTGAACAGAATAGGGTTAGTCACACTCTGCCACTGGGTACCTAATTTATCACACAGACTTTCAAAGGCTTTTTATGTGGTCAGTAAGGAGGGAAATGTGATTCCAGAGGATGCTTCACCAGAAACGTGTGAGGTTCCTTCTTTCACTTAATATAGCATTTCTGTATTTAGGCTCTGTGGTTTCATCCCAAAGAAAACACTGTTAAGCATCTTTGCCCCCTTCTGGGGGGATTTAAAAAAAATATAATCTAGACATTGTATACATTGAAAACAGAAAGTGTGAAATCACCCATCCCAATATTTTTTGGGTTATATCAGAATATTTTTTCATTTTCCCCTAAGAAATAGGTAATCTCAAAAGGAGGAGCAAATTATTTCTATGCATATTTCCACAGGGTCTTTGCTTTGCCAATAAGTACAGTGCAGAAGTTCTTCACAAAACTCCAAGTGAGTCATGATGAGATTTTTGGACCACTTGAAGGTTTTTTTAAGAATCGCTGTCTAAAGACGTACTCTAAACTCTAAGAAATAATCTAAAAAATATTTTAACCAAGATCTAGTTGTATGTGCTAATTTTTTCTTGAAGTTATTATACCAGTCTCTTGAAAAAGAGTTTAACTGTCCTATTTCCTTGAGGATGCATTAAAACCAACTGAGAAGGTTTCTTTAGAGTAGGTTATGAAACTTCAGAAATATTTAAACTAATGAAAATTTTGAAGGGTTTGCCTCTCAGCAAATATGTTTGCTGAACATATTTTTGTGTTTGTAGAAAACCACATAACTATTTGGTGTAGAAAACCACATAACTATTTGGTGTAGAAAACCACGTAACTATTTGGTGTATATAGACAAATTTACAGAAATCTGAAAATATGGAAAATAAAAACCTGGAAATGTAGTATTTTCACTAATGTAATACAATTTTTAAGTTTGTATGTTGTAAAGAAATTCTAAAGAACATGCAAATAATCATATTCTGCTTGTGAAAATCATCACAACAGGTTACAATGATATATGAAAAGAAGAAACTAAATTATTTTTATTTACTTTTTTGTTTTGTAGTTCATCTGTAGGTAGCCATGTCTGTCTGACCAGCCTGTCAATCTTCTGAGATGTGTCTTATCATCTCATTGTAGATGGCTGGAGTAAAAACCACAGAAAGATAAATGACTTTTCTGGGACCAACACACTTGAATTATGAAGCAAATTTAATGGCTCCTACATTCCCGGTTTGTTCTTAATTTATTAAGCCACACTACCACCAGTCTCTCAGACTGTGTTGCCTCAACTACTTCATTTTTGGAATGGATTGTATTTTCTAATTGGAAACCAAATTTAGTTCTAATAGAGAATTAAATTCCTGTAACAAGAAAAGGTAGAAGGAGCTGTGGGATGAGTGTTTTCAGGACACTCTAAATAAAGACCCTCTTTCTGGAAATGTGCCTTTTTAGATTGCCACCCTCATTTTCATTGACAAAGAGCATTAACACACACTGTTTAGTCACTTTGCTGACATGATTTGTCTTATTTCAAAAAAATTATCTGTAATAGATAAATTGGAGGAAAGAGACTGGTGTTATCACCCTTGCCACAGATTTTACTTCTGGTAATGTAATTTTGTGTCTCATTTTACCTGTAGTTTTGCATGTAGTAATTCACTGTGAATGAACCTTAACCTAATGCAGTGAGTGCAGTTGCAAGTAACTGAATGCATATGCTTTGAAGAGCTCTGTATCTGAATTCAGAGGAAAGTTCTGTGCGGAGCAGTTACCTAACATCTAGGGTGGAAGTTCATCTGAATGTTACAACTTGCATTTTTGCTGAGTGTTCACAGAACAATTGTGCCATGTGCCTAGTTTATCAATATTAAATTACCTTTACAGAAACATAGTTATGCGGTTTTGTATATATAGTCATAGATAATTGCAGGCAAATACAAATTAATATATAAATATCTGAAAATATTTTTTGTGTTTTAGTGGCCCAGACACCACTGTAAAAAACCCTCACAAGCTGTTGTAACTTCGAAAGACTCCAAAGGAGAAATATGGACTGAYTGTGAGGTGCATGTTGAGACAGAGGCTATGGTTTAACACACAGTGTCCTAGGAGAAACTGGCTTGGCTGAGTTAAGTTATTTATGTTACATTACAGTGAAGTCTTATGAGGGACCCTGCATCAAGGACCACCATCCTGGTGTTGGTGGTGGAGACACTGTGCCCAATATAAGAGCAGAAAAAGCAGAAGCATGCTCAGGTTCTTTCCATTCCCAGTGTCCTCACTGGAATGGGATATTGAACATCACCCTAAAATTTCTGCATTCAATAATTTATATGAATTATTGTAATTATTAAATACATTAAATGACTGCCACACCAGGCTTTGAGAATTCCAATACTTTCCTGTGTCGCTGGGTTTTATATAGATTTATGTTTAATCTTTTTAACATAAAATTGCTTCAAAAATAGGCAGTTTCCCTGTCTCACTTCAGAATTTCATACAAATTCTCTCGGAAGATTGCTTTTACCTCTCACCAGGTTTTTCATTACTTAATTATCAGCCTATTTCTTCTGCTAACTTCAGCGAGAAGCCGAAATGCATCTGCAAACATCTGAGCATGCACATTTTAGTGGTGGAAGTCCAATTAAGTCAGTGTTCCCTGTCAGGTCTGACCTGTAAGTAGCTCCAGGCTTGTGTAGCTCACCTCTCTGTGTTGGTCCTGCTCAGCAGGCAGAGCCAGTGCTGCCTGGAATCATATGTGTAGGGAGGAACAAAGCTCAAGTTTTGTCCCAGCTCTGAGTGGTGGAGGGATAATGGCAGAACTGGTAGCTGCCACTGGGGAAAAAAAAGTGCAAAGGAAGACAAAGTCAAAAAGTACTAAAGTAAAAATGAAAAAACAAAAAACACAAAACAAAAAAACCCAAACAAACAAAACAACAAAAAAGCCTGAAGAAGCACTTGTCAGAGCTATGCAATCTCCTCTTGACCCACACTGCAGCTTGGCAGCTGGTGGCTGGCTGAGTTTGCTCTGCACTGGTCTTGCCATGCAGCCCAGACAGCTCTGTCAAACACTTTGGATGATTTTGCAATGAGAAAACACCATCCTGCAGGGCCAGCAATTATTGCCATAGAAAGGTGCTGGAAAAGAATAGACAGTAATCTTCAGGCCTCACACAAAGTGGAAGACCTCAGATATATATTCTATGCTAAGCAAAAGGAAAATAAAAGCTTAAATAAAAACAAAACAAAAAAAATCAGAAACAAAACCAGAACAAACAAAAACAGCCGAGAAATTTTAAATTATTTTAAAAACATGTGAAAGTCATGTTCACATGTTTTAAGAGTTCCTATGATTTTTTTCCTCTGAAGAAATGCTCCACAGATAGCAGGAATGGATCACAGACCAGGTCATACCAAAATCCTTTTGTTAAGCGTTGCAAACATGTCTTAGGTCATTTCTGGCCATTACAGAGAATTTCCAAGAAGGAGAATGGAGCTTCCTGTTTTCCAAGTGCAAGGAGAACCAACAGTTTAGATACATATTTCATGAGTTACACTATCTTTTGCTGGCTAAGGGTAAAGCTATGTTATGGCAAAGTTCAATGAATATACCAACACATGGAAACCAAATGTTCCAATTGCTTAGTTTTGAAATATATATATATGTGTGTGTGTGTGTATCTCCTTTGCCATTACATTGGTATGTATTAATGTACAATTTATGAGTTTATTAGTAGAATAAATAACTAAATACTAATAACTAAATACTATAAAAGAATAAAATAATATTTAATTATACTGTATATACTTAGTTATGTTATATAGGCCAGTACTCTTCCAAGTGTTCTTGTCTCAGAAATGCAGGGGGATCCCTGTTTAGAGCCACTGGAATTACCTCAGTGTTAATTTAATTTGCATTCTATTTGTTTTAAAATTCTCTTTCTTATATATATTTTTTTACACTTGGTGTTTCTGTCTGAATCTGTTTAAAAACTCCTGATGGAAACTTTTGTGGCAATGGTCTTTTCTGTTAAAAAAAGTTGTAACACAAATGCAAATTCTAGAAAGCTTTCTAAAACAAGCCTCAAGACAAAGATTTCTAGTCGAATAGTGACAATGGTGGGATTGAGTGCACCCCCATCAAGTTTTCTGGAGACACCAAGCTGTGTGTTGCAGCTGACACACTGGAGGGAAGTGATGCCATCCAGAGGGGCCTTGACATGCTTGAGACGTGGCTGCATACAAACCTCATGGAGTTCAACAAAGCAGAATGCAAGGTCCTGCACTTGGGTGGTGGCAATCCCAAACACAGCTACAGGCTGGGCAGAGAAGTGACTGAGAG
>QVAJ01000054.1:949229-959358 GCA_003546035.1 Mixornis gularis
GGACAGGAGCATCTACCCTAAGAAGATAGATTGAGAAAGTTGTGGCTGTTAGCCTGGAAAAGAGAAGGTTGTATAGAGACCTCCTCACAAAATCAAGGCAGGCTGCTCACTGGAATGCTGGAGAAGGACTCTTTATGAGGAACTGTAGTGATAGGACAAGGAATAATGGGTATAAACTGAAAGAGGGGAAATTTCGCTTATATATTAAGAAAAAAAATTTTCACTGTGAGTATGGTGAGGTACTGGAACAGGTTGCCCAGGGAGATTGTGGGTGCCCCAACCCTGGTACTGTTCAGGGTCAGTTTGGATAAGTCCTTGAGAAATCTGGTGTAATGAGAGGTGTCCCTGTCCATGGCAGCTGAGGTCAGGACTAGATGATCTTTAAGATGTATTCCAACATCTTAGCCTTGTATGATTTTGTGATCAAATCCATATTTAGTATGAGTCTGTTTTTTATTTTTCTCTGAGTAGCACTCCCTGTGAAAAGAGATCTCAAGTACTCTCTTTAGGCACATTTTATTCTCTCCTTGCACAAACTGGGGGCTTATTATCTCAAGCCAGGAAGTGGGTGATTTCAATGACCGAGCCAAATTATACCTCTGCCTACTCTTGTTCACCTACTTGTCAGATATAGAAGGACATCTAGTCTTTCTCCTCATTTTTGCCCATATAACCAAAACAGTTCTATCTTCCTGCTTTATAAGACTTGTCTTCTGCTATCCCTAAATCTGTGGAAAGGCACTAAGTATCTATAGGATTTTTTTCACTGAAATCAAGAGAAGCAGGGAGTGTAAATTGCTGACAGTTGCCATGCGTATCACTAAACAGCGGAGCCTGCTATACAAGAACTCTAGTTCTGAGACAGTCCATTGGATGGCAAAATTGCTTCTTGTAGTAACTTACACATCTGTTATTGTGGAGGTAAAAAGCATAAAAAAGTTATTGTAAGATATTTGCTGGGGTCGGTTTTAACTAAGGGATGGTTGAACGTGGTGAGACCTTGTTTGGTTCCTTATAGTGTTGCATGTCTGTAGGTCTCTGACTGGCTGCAGCATCACCAAAGGGTTTTCCAAATAGTCAGAGAATGCTGGAGTACACAAACACTCTATTCCCATCAGTCTTGCCCTGAAACACTCAAGCAGAAAATATAAAAAATAATTACACCAGTTATTTACAACTCTTCAGTTCCATCCAAGACAGAGTTTTTTGAAGGTTTCTTGCATTTATGGCTTCTGAAGTTGCAGAGTTCTTGTTGCAACCTTTTATGGCACTGTGCTGAAATGCTGCTAAATAGATAGCTTATTCAATTTGTCAGTCAGAGGAACAAGAATCAAAGAGACAACTCTAGACATAAGAAGATTATGATACTGAAAGAATTCCTTAAATGGGAAAAATGCTGCTATAACAATAACTTTTAGCCTAACTCTGAGATTTTCTGTAATGCCATGAAACAGATAAGCTGTAAACATGAAGTTAGCTTCTGTCTTTTGGACTCTTCTGGTCACTAAAAGCCCATTTTCTATTCCCTGTTTTTTTTATCTCTGTCATTAATACATATCCTTTAACAAAAAATAACAATAAAAATAATGATGTGCTGTAGGAGTGGCTCTGTTTTTGACTGTACGCTGTGATGCTAGCTTGTCTGGTCTTTGAATGTAGTTTTATTCAATTGCTAGCTTCTTGTTTGAGTTTTCAGATATACTTGCTTTCAAATATAACTAGAGAATTAACAGTTCTGAGACTGTTAGGGAATCTCTTGAACTAGGAGCAGAGGCTGCAAAGCCTTTTTCATCAACCTTTTCTTCTCTGGGAAAGAAATAAAAGCAGTAGTAGGCTTAGATTCTAAGGTGAGATGTAAAAGGTAGGTTTGGTTATAAATGTTCACCATGGATGGCAAGCATGAGGGTAAATATTCCTAAAATTTTACTAAGTGTATGTGAAAACTCATGATCACTGATATTTCTAGGAGTTGAAAAATGTAGGAGCATAACCTTACTGTGTTTGGTCTTCCTGCTTGTTCTTTTTTTAGTGTAAGATTCATCAGTGGACAAATAGTCTGGTTTCACTGGTATGTGATCTGGCTACTTTTTGCTACGAGAGCAGTCCTCCTCATAGGAAAAAGCACAAGAAGGACCTGGTACAGAGAGGACCTCAAAGGATGGTGTCCTCAGTTTCTGTTGCCTGTGCAGGAAAGAAAAATGAAAATAAAAGGCAGAGGGGAAAAAAATTCACAAGCTAAGAATTGTGACTGAAATGGAGAGCAATGGGGTGCCATTCTGCTTTTTCTGCTCTTGTTTGTTCTTAACCTCCTGTCATCATTTGTGGTTGCTGAAATTTGCTGAGTCTCCCAGAGCTCAGTAAGGAGTGGCTGCATCCAGGGCCGTGGGGGGAATTGCAAGCTGCTTCTGAGTGCTGGGTCTCCCATGTTTGCCCTCCACCTCTCCCAAGATCCTACCTTTGGTGTTCCACTTAGTATTTCTTTTTTTCCCAGCTAAGCTTGAAATACAGAAATAGGGCTTTCTCCATGTTTCCAAGATGACTGCATTGGAAGAAGGTGACAGAAACTTATTCTAGCTTAATCTACACATTTGGCAAGTTTGGAAAACCATCTATATTTTCAGTGCATTTTCAAGCTTAACTCCTCTCTTTTAACGTTGAATCTGTGCCCTTGAAACAAACAACAACAACTAACCAGAAAAAGCCCTCCAAATCCTATCAAAATAATAATAATAAAAAAAAAAATTAAAAACCCCTAAGACCTTTTCCACCACTTACAGTGCTGAAATGAGAGGTAAAAATGGCACTTGTGTGGGAGTAGTTACAAGTGTGCTGAGAGCTATGCAAAATATTTATAGTGAATCCTGAGTATCCWAGCAAATCTGCTTTTTAAAGATGTGCCAAAGTGTGTGAACCTGTCAGGTAAGACTTAGCCAAGTTTAGACTAAGTCAGAGCTGGGTGCAGTTTGCCAGAAAGAAATTTATGGCTTTGGCTTTGAGTAGAAGTTGCAAGATTCAGCGTGGTGTTGGCACAGCTGGCTCTGCATAAAGAGAAACTTGGCAGTGTATGCTAAAGTTTCAGATGAAACATTAGTACTTGTTCAAAATGCTGAAAGCACAGCATTTCTTCCATTATTACAGAATATACCTGTAACCTGTTTATCTGTGCAATTAAAACTTTACCAAAAAATGAAAGCACTCAAAATAAGTATATCTCAGGGTGGACCTGCAACTGCATTTTCAATTTAATAATAGATACATGAATTATTACTTTTTTCATTCCATTTTTTAAGGTGGCTTCTGTTCTTTTGTGTGTGTGTGTGTGTGGTGGCAGTTGGTTGATTCAACAGGTGATGCCTGCCAACACAGTATGGGTTTTGCAGTCCTGAATACATTTATTTATCCTTGATCACTTTTTATTTTTCTTTTGATGTTAATTTTTAGGTCTTCAGCTGTAATTGATACAAATCTTGTCCTACAGAGCAAAATGGGGTATAAATGCCTAAGGAAGCAACGTGCAGATAAGCCGTAAACGTTCACAGTTGGAACTTTGATAAGATAAATTGAGCGATTGATAAGAGTTACAATGGTTTCATCAAAACTCACTCCTAACGGCAAATAAACATTCTAACACTTGATACACAGCAGGTCCAAAGTCTACTTACTAAGTGCAATCATCAGCTGATGGAGTTGCGCTGCTAGTTTTACAACAATCACCTTGAATTCTAAAAAAAAGAATTTAAACAAAGGGTCTTTGATATATATTTCAAAGGTTATTATTTCTGAAGAGCCATGAGTGGAAGAGGTTAAGTGATGGCTTAAGATGTGTCATATGTCTAAGATGATACTTCTGTCGTAATAGCAACAATAACAGATCTTCAATCTGCTCTCAAATTAAAATATGATTGAAGAAAATAATGGCATAATAAAATGTACATTAAAGTCTGTGTAGAAAAATGCCATGCCTGCAATTTATCATAATTATCTCTAAAAACAAGGAAGGAAGGGAAGCAGAAAAGGAAGGAAAGCTTTCCTTCCAGAAAGAAATAGAGAATTATATGTTTTGTGCTTGCCACTTGGCACACATTATTAATACTACTGCATGTATGAATTTTAAGTTGCATAACTAATCAAAAAATATTAGGAAAGACAATATTAGATATTATCAAACTTATAGATTGTACAATGGCACTGATTATGATTTCTTGAATATGATTCTTTTAATTTTGTGGGTATTTTTTTGCCTTTCAGAGACTAGCTTTTGAACTTCTATTAATCAGTCTGGTAATTTTCCCTAAAGAAGTAGGCACTTGTTATGTAAATCAGAGTTAATCCCCAGCAGTCTTTGACCATCCATTGATGGAAAACAACATAAGAACTTCCCATGAATTAATGAAAACCCTAGGGAAGTTCACAAGAAATCAGCCAAGGCACACCATCAGAAGTGGCAGCAGCACCCTGACCATTGACAGCTATCCAAGAACAGTGTGACCACTAAATTAACAAGGAAAAGACATCCTAGGACTGGTTGCCAAGAGTAAATTAGCAGAGTCCAGACAGAGAATGGAATTAAATCTCACCCTGATAAAATTAAAAACCTGAAGTAAGACTAACCAAAGTGTAAACCACCATGCAGAAATTACAGTTGTGACAGAGTGTCAAAAGCTGATCCAAGTATGGACAACTCTTCTGTTGTCCAAGATATGTTTGTGTGCTTTATTGGGGTGTTTTTACCACCTGGCATGAATAAAGGGTAACTGTAAAAATAGAAGTGGGGTTTTTTTAGCCACCCTGTTTTAAGGATCAGAATGAACCATTTCTGGTACTGAAATCTGTGGTCTGACCAATAGGTCATCTTTCTTCAGAAGCTTTGCTTTAAGTATTCTCCTTTAGAAATGCAACTTTTAGTGATATAGTCATGTGATAATAGTTAACAAACAAAATTTTCCAAATTAAATTAGAAACTCGAAGAGTGTCTCTGTAGAGTGCTGGCAGCTTTTGTTAGTCCTGATACATACCCAGAAGCAGGTGCAGGAACTGCCAAAATGGACTGATGAAATTACTTTTCATTCATGAAAGTCCTCTTAAGATACTTTAGTTTTATATATAGAAATACCATTCCTCTAAAACAGATGATAGTATCTGAATGCATTTCCCCTTAAAAAAGCTGTTCTACAATTTCAGGGTAGGGTATCTCAGACACGGTTAAAATACTTATGGGAGAAGTAAGATGTATATTAGCTAAATCCTTGGTGTGTTTATGTTTATCAGACAAATAAAATAATAATAAAAACATATGACACAGTAAGCATCTTGGTTTTCTCTCTGTACATAAAAAGGACATGATGAAAAGATTTGTTGATTGCCTACAGTCTGCTTTATCCTTATTCATTACTAGTAACAGAGTTAGCTCAGTTTTCAAGTTTAGACATACTGTAGTGTCATCACAGTAAGTTGGAGCTCATAGAGTTAGAGGACAGAGGCAGAGAGACTGAGTGCTCAGTATGCAGTGAAGGTTTTCTATGGATCAGTCCTCCAGTTCTGCATGAGATCTCATGAGGTGTAAAATGTGTTAATGTATTCTGTCCTAATTTACTAGCTTCCTGCAGCTGCTCCTCAGAATAAATCAATCAATCTGTTGCATAGGAGAACCTCCCTCGCACACATGCATGAACAAAACCCCCTCACCAATTATATTTTGTACATATATAACAGAAAAAAACTCCTTTCTTCTTCTATGGAGAAACTTCCACAGTCTCTTTGGGCAGGTTGTTCCAGTGCTTAATTGCCCTCACATTAAATATGTTTTCCTCATATCCAGTTGGAACCTTCCCTGTTTCAACTTAGGGCTCTCTCTCCTTCTGTCACATCCCACCACCTTTTCCATGACTGTCTCTTGTAAGGTGAACTAGCTGGCATAACCTAGAGCAGCACTGAGGCTGCTCCCGCCTCACTGAACAAAAATATCCCATCCCATTCTTTTCCATGGGAGCTTTCTTTCAGATGGTTGTACCTATGTTTATATGGATATTTTTTTCCCTGACATAACAGTACAAAAGAGATGACGAGCCAGACCAGCTTGCTGAGATAAAATAGTAAGAGCTTAATTGTCTTCCATCAGCAAATATCAGTAAAATAATCAACAGCCTTTTGCAGACAGTCTCTTGCAGGCTTTTGTCAAATAGGCACCATGTTTGGGAACTGTAAGTTGCCTATTTGTGTTCCCTCCTTTGGAACCACCAAATTGCCTGTTTGAAGTAGTTCCCATCTTCCTTGATAGGAAATACATTGCTACCACTTTTTTCTTTTATCTTTTACGAAGATTTTTCTTTTATCTTTTACCATTGTACTAACACTACTGTCATAATGTAATCATAAATGAAATGGGGTTAAATCTTTTATAAGTAGTCCTGTGGGCCCAATGCACAGAATTCATGTGGATTGCTGTCAAATTCTCCAGAGTCCTAGTTCTTCAACTTAGTTGTTCAGTCTGCTTTCATGGAGCCCAGGTCAAGCTCTTTGATTATCAGTCAGTCATTGCAATCAGAGACCCAAGAGATTCTCATGGCCCTCTGGCACATGCTTGTGAGTTGAGGAACGTGACTCCCAATTTATATGGAACAGCAAAGGTTACTGGTACTGGGCTGAGATTTTGGGGTTTGAGTTTTTGAGTTTTGGTTAGGTTTATTTGATGAAAACTTCAAAGACTAATAAAAAATATATATTTCCCACAAATTTAACAGAGATATAATTGAGTGTTAATTAATATCCATACCCTGACCTACCTCTTTTCAATCTTTTTGGTGGGTGTAGGTTCTCAGCAGGCCTGTCAGCAGAAATTGACTATTCTCTTCATTTCATTCTCTGTTGAACCAGCAAGGACAAGGTCTGCGAGTCTCTGAAAAAGTACAGTAGTTCCATCTTGGCTGTTTATATGATAAACACAGAAAAACATATATTACAATGCAAACAACCTTATTTTCACAGCAATTTATGACAGTTTTGTAAAAAGGTTGAAGTGAAAAGAAACATACATAGAGTCAAAAGCACAATGAAGGGTAGTTGAATTCTCAGACTGGTGCTTTTGAAAAAAAACACAGAAGCTGTGAAAACTGTGGTTGCACTGACACAACCTAGGTATCTGCATACTGCCCATGCTCTTTCAGAGTGAATAGCCTGGCATGAAAAGAAACAGAAATCCATGTGGTTTACTGCATGACATCTTCATGGGTATGGTCTTTGGAAGTCAGTGCTATTTGGGCAGGATCACTTGACTTGTTTTGGCTTCCTGACTGCCTTCCTGGGGATTTTTAATATGTTAAAATATATGTTCCTTGGATTGTCAGAATATGTCCCTGAAGACCTTTTGATGTTTCAAACAAAACCAAAGTGATGGTACTAAGAAACTCACATCTACAGAGCATTATGTTCTTGAGATTCTAGATTTGGAGAAGAATATAGGGGAAAGAAAGTTCCATCCTTTGTCCAGCCAAGAAAGGAATTCTCTGCCCTGCAAGAATTCCTGTGTACATGTACTTCCTACTTAGGAGTGTCGGGTATAAGCTTCTGTTTGTAACACATTGCTGTAACAATTTACAAGATGGGAGAAGTAAAACACAATTTTTAGTTCTGCTATCTGTCTCAGCTTTTGACTTCTCCTGCCCTTAGGTATTAAAAAAACTTCTCTGTGTCCATCTGATTATTTGGAAGGACCCAGAGGGGTTGTCTCATCATCCATCCTGTAGAGAGTTACATCAGGACACAGACCAAGTTAAGGAGATAATTGTGACACTTTATTCCATGTGTATTTGTTTTAGAAAAGTGAGTGTCCACACTTGAGACTACACAGAAGAGTGACTTCTCATGGGCCTTGTTGCCAATGCATTGTGTCCCTGCAATTTCAAAAGACAGGGCTGTCTTCACCTAATGGTGAAGCATGTCTGCATCTTCACCTAATGGTTTTTAATGGTACTCCTTGAAAAGTACAAAACCACTTGAAATGTGTGTGCGATGTTCGTGGCTAGGGCCTCAGAGACTGAACTTGTAGAGGCTACTCTGAATTTTGTATTGTCACTATAATCTGTTCTTCTTGGGGTTTTATCCTTTTCATATCCATAACAACTTAATTAAAATAAATTAATTTGCTGGCCCCATTATGTTTGACTCATGCCAGAATCCTTGAACTTTTTTATAAAATGAAAAGATATTTTAATCTGGAAAAGCAGGAATCTGTTTTCTCAAAATAGTTTTTTAGTGTTTTTTCTGTTAAAAAAGTCACGTTGTATGATTTTATAGCACCTGTGTGAGAGTATTTCGTGTTTAACCAGCTGAGATTGAAATCCCGTTGAATTTCATTAGCATCTCTAATGTGTCACTTGGGACCAGACAATTTTGTCATATCATTTTGGCAATAGATATTATCAGTCTGTGTATCATGAAGTGTTGTTGATTATTTGCAATCTCTTCTTTTTTCAAGTATTTTCAAAATTCCTTTTGTTAGCAATTCACAAATATAATTAGATTAAACTCCTTATTATTTGTAATCCCAGTTAGTACTTCCATGCCAGTGGATATCTTTACAGTGAATTGTTCTGTTTAGTACAAGTGGCTTCAGGGTTCCGAAAACAATGTGAATAAAAAAACCCATTGCAAATGTAATTATATTGCAGCAATTGGTAAGAATGCAGAAGACTTCTTTCTGTACTATTTTGGTAACCCCTTCTTTAGTAATTATTGAACAGGTTGATTTATCAGTTGAAGTGGATTATTTTCCCTCAATATTAGTGCAACTTAAAATATAAAGTAAGTCAGATTTCATATGGAGAAGTTAAATTACTGGATTTCTCTACAAACACAAGACATGGTTATAATACTTTTCTTGGCTCAGTGTAAAGGTCAAAATTAGCAAGATTTTAAAAAGAACTGCAGAGGCATAAAGTAGAGCCTTTGTTGTAATCAAAAGTGAAAACCAGTGCTGAATTAGTGCATATCACAGAAAATCTAATTTATAGTTGTGGTATCTGTGGCAGCAGCAGTGCAGTTTGCATGAGGTGAAGATTAAAAAAAGCCAGCGGGTCAGTAAGAAAATGAAGAACTGTGGCTAAGGAAGGGCAGCCAAATACTATTATAAGGGAGGCCTTTAACCTCATTTTYACTGTTACAACAACTGTGAAACTCAGGTCGGCTTTGTTGGTTTTGGGACCATGGCTTTCCTTTGCAACTCTGTAGGTTCAACCAAATAATAATTTTCGAATATTTATGTGTGTGTGTGTGTGTGTGTCTGTCTGTCTGTCTGTGTGCGTTTTTACTGAAGAACTCAGGATATGAACTTGTAACTTTTAGACCTCTGATGGACAGTGATGTCATCCATTATTTTGCACAGAAAGCTTGGAACCAAGCTCCCTGCATTTCACAGGCTGATGTTCTCTTTCAATCTCTGTTTAAGGGTCTCTATGTCTTTGTGGTATATTTTATCTTGCACAACCAACTTTGCTGTCCTGTGAAAGCAAGCTACACTGTAGACATGAATGGGCATACAACTCCAGGATCAGCGTTTTTCACACATGGCAGTGGTCTGCCAGCTGCAGGAGGAGAGATCAGCAAATCCACACAGAACCTCATCAGTGCTATGGAAGAGGTAAGAGTGCTCTATAGTGCTCTATAGTCATTAAATTGTTGAAATGTACCTGGGTATTTCAGTGTTAGTTCTTAAGTGTAATACATGGAAATGAGATGCTAAATATTATAGGTTTCTTGTTTAATAATTTATTTTAATGACAAAGGTTGTTCTTTATCCATGTTACTCTTGAAACTTACTGTGCCCTGATAACATCCCACCTAGAGAATTTCCCCTTTCACACTTGAGTCTTCAGTGTATTCTAGAGGTTGGTTGAAGTGCCAAAAGTAGGTAATGAGAAATCAAAATATCAGGTTAATTCTTTCAGCTTACTGTAGGCTTTAGATGAGTTTTAAGCACTTAATTTCTCAGAGTAATATGTGCAAGACTTCTGGAAATTGCAATAAAGTTTAAAAAAATTGGAAGGAAAAGGAAAAGGAAAAGGAAAAGGAAAAGGAAAAGGAAAAGGAAAAGGAAAAGGAAAAGGAAAAGGAAAAGGAAAAGGAAAAGGAAAAG
>QVAJ01000054.1:968198-988406 GCA_003546035.1 Mixornis gularis
AAACCCAACCAAACTACTCTTTTCTTTTGTTGAACAAACCAAAAACTGGAATGTCAACTAAGAGATGCAGTGCACACCTGATAAAAACTCTAGAAAATATTTTTCAGTATGAAATGCAAATCACAGCCTCTCTCAGCATTACCCTGTTTAGGGCTGTTTTGAGCCAGATGTCATTCTTTTGTAACTGCCTTGAACTGCATGTAGTTGCAGATCTGCTTCTGCCCAAAACAAATTAGTTCCCTCATCATATGTTAAATGACATTGGTGCAGGATCATGCCTCATTTGTAATTTGTATTGAAATCCTCATGCCTCATTATACTGATATGCAGTTCTCAACAAATTTAAAGCCTAGACACCCTAAGTCCTAAAAACTCATGTATTGTGTAGAATTCATTCTACAGCTCAAGGAGAGGAACTGAAAAAACACTGAAATTTATGGTTCCAACAGCTCTTTTGTGACAAAATGGTCTGGGAAAAAAATTGCATTTCATAAAAATTAGTGTAAGATTATGTATCTTCACACTGATCAACTCAAACCTTCCCCACAAAAAAAAAACTAAATGAAATCCTCATCAAACAAATAGTAAGCAGGAAGCTAGCAGAAATCCTAGGACAAAAGGATGGAGAAGGTAGTCTCCTCAGGTCTCTTCTAGACATGTTTTAGAGGTTCCCTTGGACCAAAGTAGTATTGTCTAGTWTTGTCTCCCAGTAGAAGTAAGACTTAATGCATGAGGTTATGCCAAGTGTGGATTTAGAGAATGTTTGGTCAGCATCTTTTTTAATGTTGAAATTACTGTCTTATTAAGACAGCTGGAATTATGCTTTAACTTGGAAATTGTATCATTAAAAGTCAATTCTTTATGAGGAAGTCCTTGGAAATACTAGACTCTTGCAGCCAGATCATGAAACCAGTCTTAACCAGGTCTTGATTTATGCTTTTTTGATTTGAAGGCAACCTCTAAATAACTATTTCACCACTTACTGGGCCAAAAAAAGTGAATGACAGTGGAATTATGAAAAAACATATCTGGATGGTACAAAGCTATGTCAGCTAATGTCATAATCCATGGATTCAGAGGAAACTTGTAAGAGGAAACTTGCCATGTGGTTTCGGGGTGGGGAAACATTTCAATAATTAGAATAAGGCAGAGTGGGATAGGGCATTGCCATTTCTGTGTCAAAATTTCATTCTCACTCTTTCTTATTGTTATTGTTTTTTCTCTGTTTCAGGTGCAGGTCTCAGTGTCAGTGATAACGAGTCTTGCCATGGCAGCCAGGACGGTGGCAGCATGGCCAACTCCCAGATCGTAGAGCTTAGAAGAATACCCATAGCTGACACTCACCTCTAACTCCACAGCTTGCTTGGTTTTTTGTTGTTGTGGTGGTTTTTTATCCAATCCTCAGTATTTTTATATTTGTACTTCCTTTTGCACTAAAACACTATATGAAACTAGTAGAATGTTGTTATCTTTACTGAATGTTTAAAAAGGAATGTTTGCTTGAGGTTTTATATATCAGAAAAAAAACTGTAAATTTTTTACAGTGGGTGAGCATCAATAGATACCGTGGCAATTGGCCTAGATTTGTATCTTGTGAGTAGATGATACATTTCATAAACTGTAGCTTTTTTAAATTAACCTGTACATTAACACTGATTAATAAAGCAGTAGAGTTTGTTTGATATAAACCAGTCTGTTATTTCTCCTTACTGTTTATGAAGACAAAAGGTGATGCAGACACCCTGTTGGATAGGAAAGCATTCTAGTGACAGTTTTTAAGTTTCCTAATCTTCACTCTTCTCCCTGTCTTTTTGAGTACCCAAATCTGTGAACAAATACAAATAAAGACACAAGCCTTGAGCCAATGAGATTGCAATTTAAATTGTGACATGACAAATATGCGATGATCTGAAACACACAGAGGGAAGGGGAGATGAAGAACAAGAATGAAACCAGTAGCAGCTGTGTGCTTTTAACTTCTTTACCTTGCTGGTTTCATATATTAAGCTCTTTCACTCCTTTCACAGTCAAAGGGGAATTCCAAAGAGTTGCATTTTCTGTTGATCTTCATGTAGATATTCCTGTTCTTGAAGGGTTCAAGTATTGCATTACAGAGTTAGATCAGTAATCTGGGACCATAAATGAGCAAGAAAAGTTCCTCCCTTGGAAGAAAAAAAAAACAGAGGAAGTATTTCAGAGCTGAGGGGGGAGGCAAGCTGATCTTGTAGGAATTATTAACTCTGCTTGTGCACAGATAGTCTGTATGAAAAACACATTAAATCAGGAGACCAAGGGAATTTTCCTCTGAACATTTCTCCATGTAGTAAAGATGTACAGTAAATGAGAGAGCAAGTATTTTACACCTTCCTCAGGAACTTGCCTAAAGGCTTCACACTGGGTAAGGTCTGAGCAATGACCTCTCCCTTTAAAAGAAAACTTTTCTTAGAGAAATATTTCCATGAAGTTTTCTAGAATGATATGCAAATTTTGCTGTATCTAAATAACTATTGAGCTTAAGAAAAAGCCAAAACCAACAAAATAAAAAAATCTCACCTCTGCATCACAGTTCTGTAATAGCTAACAGGACTGTACAGCTTACAGTCATCACCTGTACCCAAGAGATGCAACAACTTTTAAGGTCTAATTCTGCAAAAGCCTTGACAGACAAAGGAAACTATTTCTAGTCAGGAAAACCTTTAAACAAATGCTTTTCAAGTACATATTTGAATTGGGTAATAAGAAAATGTCTGTATAAAACTAGTATATGATGTGTTCTATTAAGACTAAAATTTCTGACTCACAGGGATTTTGTTGTTTCTTTATACTGGTCACGGTGTAGAGGAAACAAAGCCAAATCTTTTTGGTAAATGTCAAAAGTTAATGTGAGGTTGAAGGTGGGATTGGGGGACAGTACATGAGCCTTTCCCCACTGTGGGCAATGCACAGGGCAGTCAGGAAGACGCTGAGCAGAAGGGGCAGCTGTTAAAATTGGGTGCAGTGCATCACAATGCATGTAAAGATACATATAGATGTATAAAGTGGAAAACTTTATGCAAAAGTGAGCCAACAAAGCAAATGTTAAAATTCTCTTTCTTTATTTCCCAAAATACGCCTGATGAAAAGAGACTTTCTGAGCTCTTGAGTGAACTGCAAGTATTGAAATATGTCAGTCAGGAGTTAAAATGGGTTTTGGATATTTTGCAATATGGCACTTTTTTGTTTTCCTCGCAGGAAACCTGGCTCATTCTTCCTGAATAAACTGAGATGAAGTAAACCTTGTTAGTGCTGATCCTTCTCATCTACCCACTAAAGGCTTAATGTGAAGCCTGGCCCTACAGAACTATTGCAACACTTGCTCAGTTGTGAGCAAGTCAGGGTTGTAACAGATGTTCCATTACTCACAGTACATGCTACTACATGCCGTGAGAAAGCTTATAAAAGAGGATGTTTGTTTGATTTGACTCATCATCATAAATATTAGTACTTTATGTCACTTCAACTTGTTGCACAACTGGCCTGGTTAGGGATTTACTGTAAATGCATCAGCATTTTCAGAGCAGATCAGTAGGATGGCATCTGCTGCCAGCATTTTCTGAATTTTAAATCTCTAGGTGGTACTCACATGGTTTAAGGTCATGAGATGAATTCTGTTATTGTTCTAAAGCCAATCCTTTTCTAGCAGAAAATGTTCTGCCTGTAGGAGATTCAGTGGCTTGAAAACACGTGTCTCTCTCAGCCCCTTTTTGCTGTTCCTTGGACAGGAGGAGGGCAGCTGTGTGCCTGAGTCAGGAATGCCCAGCAGCCATACCTGGGCAGGACCAGTGCCGTTACACTTGGTGTAGCTTAACCCAACCAGACCCAATGCCTCCTGTGGCCCCTTGATCTCAGGAATTATTTAAAATTTGACTGAGAGTGTAAACATTTGTTTGTTTCTATGAGGTGAAATAATCTGCAGTGAGGTGTCTTTCAAACCAAGCATTACCACACAGACTGCCATGCTGATTGACATACCAGCCTTTGCTTTGCCCCTCTGTGGGGAAAAACACTTGTGCCTTTTCTATTTCCTTCTAAAAGAAGATAATTTCTCCCCAGGAAGAGTGTTTTGAAAGGTAGAAGGAGCTGTAGTTAATATTGACTATATTTGGTATATACTTAATATAATATCAAATAAAAGTATTTACTACAATATTTAATTGAAGGTATATATAATATATTTCAATTACTATTTAATACTATAATAAGATATTATGCTCTATGCAATACTGTAATATATGATTGTTTATAATTTATTGTATTTCTTAAGTAGGTATTCTACTGGTATAATTTAATATTATATAATAATACTTGATATATAACATTTTACAGTTCACTGTGTGAAGGACATCCCTTTTCCAGACAAATTTCACTTTAAACTACTTACATATCAGATGGATGAGAGGACGTGTTTCAGAAGCTTGTTACTGCTCACATGCCAATATAATTCACCTCTTTTGAAAGATGTCAATGTATTTCACATTCAAATGCATAACTGGTGAAAAATGCTAGGCTCRACAGATATCTTTTAGGTGATGTTTTAGAGAAAGCCGCTGATTTCACCTTTCTTGTATAACAAAAGTAAAGCTCCGTGTCAGTGACTTGAACAGAACTATTCAGATTACTAATTTTTTTAGAACCCAGCTGAGGGCCCCAATATATTCATGTTCTGTCTCTACCATGCAATGCTTAGCTCTCCAGTATTCTATATCTCAAGTTATCCTGCTAGGACTCTGCAGTGAGAGCTTTGATTTGCAAAGGATTAGGTTATATTGGGAGCTTTACAGCAATATAGTGCCTATGTGCTCAACATAAAATTATGTTAAATTGACTGATCATGT
This sequence comes from Mixornis gularis, assembly GCA_003546035.1. Lineage (NCBI taxonomy): Eukaryota > Metazoa > Chordata > Aves > Passeriformes > Timaliidae > Mixornis > Mixornis gularis. Next base: position 973,073 of record QVAJ01000054.1, read on the forward strand.
CAGGATCACAGTTAGACTAGAAAATTGCTTAAATTCAGGCATACCCTGCCATCAGATGTTTTTCTCTATAGCTTGGTTTATGCTCTGACTCTTGGGCTACTATTGTAGATTCTGTTTCACCAGCACTAGTGTAAACCACTAAGAAATCAGAATGTATTTCAGATTTGCTGGCAGCAGTATTTGTTCCTGTGTTACTTTTACTGACAGCAATGTGTGAAAGGGGCATATGCAAGTTAGGGCTTATCTGTTCAATATGTTATTCTGTTAATTTTCACAGAAAAACATTCAAGAAGAATTTCTTGATTCTGATTTCATGATTCAAAATTATCTTCTCTACAATAAATACATTGTAATAATTACAGTGTAACATTCTAGTACACAAAAAACAAATGGAAATAATTGCAATGTAATAATCAAACATTATTGAACAAAATAGCTGGGACTGATAATATGCTGAAACGGGGAAGACAGTTTATGTAAACCAGCCTAAAAGTTAGGCCAAAACCCTAAGAATGGTTTTGCTTGGTTCATTTTAATCAAGTCAAGGTTGCATTCATGATACTTACAGCATTTTTACATGACAACAAGATTTGGAGGAAAATATATATTCCTATGTCTCATAACGATGTCTGAGGTTAAGACAGAAGGATTTTGACTGGAGTTATTTTTCTCSAACTCAGCAGGCAGGCTTTGAAGATGGTGTGTTCATGCCTGTGCTATAGCACCACTGATCTGAGCACACAGTGACTTTATCCAGTCTCAAAAACCTGTCTTCTTCAGTGTGCCTTTTTATCTTCATGAACAAGTACATGTCACCATGTGCAGACAGACAAAAAATAATTATAGAATACAATAATTTAGATATGTAGATATAGACGTGGATACAGGTATTGATATAGGTAGATATAGCTAGATATAGCTGTAGATGTTGATGTTGATGTAGATGTTGATGTAGATATAGATACCGATATAGATATAGATACAGATATAGAGACATAGACGTGGACATAGATATAGACAGATAACAGGAATAAATTCTGTTTCAGTCTGGGAGCTAAAACATTGTGGTTATGAAATGGGTTCCTCTGGAAACTTCGTGGCTCCTTCTTTGCAATTCCTGAACCAAAGTTAAGCTTGTGATTTCCTAGTTGCCTGGCTGGAAAGAGTCAAGCATGGGATACAGAGTTGCTAAAAGGGCAACAAGGTAAGGGGATGCCCAAAATCTCCCTTTGCACTGAGCCGCACACAGCCCACAAGCTATGTGATGGGTGCGCTGCACAACTACAGCCTGTTTGTGCCTTGGTTCTGTCTGTTCCCCATGGTAGGGAAGCAGAGGAACAAAGATTTACCATCTGGCAAGGACCAAGTAGGTGAATGAATTCCTGCTTGACGTGTACACAGGACCATAATTCTCTTTGGTTTGAGAGAACAGCATGTCCTGGAGACTGGGAAAGGGCAAGAGGAAAAGAATGGCCAAACACTGACCTCACTCCAAATCCTTGATGAATCCTGACAAAGGGTGGTAGTGAGAATTGTTTCTCCTTGCATGTGTGCAGAAGGATGACACTGCTAGCTCCCCTCCAAGGCTGTGGCACACAGGAAGCATCTGCACTAGCTACTGAAACAGGACTTGGTCTCTACTGTTTCAGAGCCTAATTGAGAGCTCTTTGAGTCTGTTCTTCATGTCACAGATGCTGTTTGCTCCTTTCAGCAGAAATGTAAACATACCCCATCAACTAATTTTGTTCTGCTGAAGGAGTGCCTTTCCTCCTTGAGTTCCTGTGTGCCTAGTGCCTCAGTTGCCCACATTACTTCCCAAAGGTACTTGTTATTCACTTTATCCTTCCAGACCATTTTAATGACATAATGCCAATTAAGAATCTTTTAGTTTTCTGTCTTGCTAGAAGTAGCAGGTTTCCTTCTAATTTTTTATTGTTTTGTAATTATCATGTTTTGTACCTTCTGTTGGTTAAGGTCTAAGGAGTCATGTGTTACTCCAGCAAAGTACACTTGGGAGCATCCTCATGGTTGCATATGGGCCTATTTTGGCTATTCAGGCGGCACAGTTCACTGGTAGATGTGACTCCACCCACATGGATCCTGTGTCCAGCTACTGTCTGTTGTACATTTAATAAATCCCATTTTGACTGGGACTTCCTGCAAGTATTGGAACATGCATGGTCAGTTGTGGAGTGATCATGATTGCAGCTGAGGAACATAAGTGAAGAGGGTAAAATTCTGATGCTTCTTTGTCTTCCTTTTCTTTTGTTTTTAATTACCCAATTGCTTCCTATTGTTCCCACAACGTGATGCTATGCCTTGTGATGCAGCAGTGTGTAACGACCCAGAGTACCCAAGGCAAGGGCTGTGATCCTTCTCTGAGGATCAGTCCTGCACCTTGAGAGCCAGACTTAATAAGAATGATTTTTTTTCTTTGCAGGGCTAAGGGGCTTTTTAGAGTTAAGAGTGTATTACTCCTTAAATTCATTGCTGGCAGAAGATCACTGTTGCACATTGGAAGACCTCTAATCCTGATCCTTAAAGGACTAAGGATTAGGATTAGCATACCTCACACTCTGGCTTTTAGTGTACTAAGGATTAGGATAAAGTCTGACCTATGGCAGTTGTGTGGACCCCTTCTTTGTCAACAGCAAAGAAACAGCCTGCCTACCTTAAAAATCAAGCTCAGCTGCAGAGTGCAGGGCAAGAATGAGCCAGGCAAATGCCAGGCAGTTACTAACAAGCCTTTTGGCTTGTAATGGAATGGCCCATTACAAACACTGGGTGATTGATATTAAAGATAATCCTCAGAGCGTGTAAAAGAATCCTATGTAGCCTCAGGAGATGGACACCTAAATCCTCAGAGCCAGTATACACAGTTATGACATCTGACCCTGGGGATACAGACCTTGTTTTTCAAAGCAGAATGCTTTAGAGAAGAAAGTAAATGGAGAAACTTGGTCTTCTAACCCAGAAAAAGAACCTTGGATATTCATGAAAACAATATTTTAGTCAAAGGAAACAGAAGTTAAGGTCTTCTCCTCGTATAATTGAGGCTAGCATGATTTTAAAATGTCATAGCTTTCTGAAACTGTGAATTAGAAAAGTAAGAGAATGTGCATTTTTATATATATTTATACGCTCAGAATTACTGTTAGAATTAATTTTTTTTTTGCAGAAGTACTAGCTAACAAAAAGTAGTGTTTCACATATCATATGAAGTAAACACCTAAACATGACTCATTGTGCCTGTATACCACAAGTGATCAGAATTCATTAGCTCTAATTTAAATGCCTTATATTTTAATCTGATCTCTACTCTAAAAGGAAAATTCCTGTGCTGAAGCTACTTAAAGCCCTTTTCCCGCTTTTTGTCTTATACAAGTATTATATTTGTCTTATGACTTTTATATTAGGGGTGGCAATACATGTTTTGCTCAAAATTAAGTTCATAATTTCTAATTTTCCTGGGGGAGATGGAGATAAAGGCATAATTACTTACTTGTACTGGATAGAGAGAGCTTCCCTATTGTGAGAAGCTCAGTATTTTATGAATTAAACAAATAAATAAGCCTCTAAAAATAATGCTTCTTGGATTTGGGAGGGGAGATTTGAAATTGGCAAGTTTGCATGTCTACTTTTCTATAAAAGAATGTAGAAAGTAGGAAAGGATAAGGGATATTCAGCCTCATTAAGTGTGAAAAAGACGAAGAAGCATGCCTTCCTATTGAGATCCATTCTAGGCCAAAACTGGATACATGGAAAACAAATTCATGACGGTGGGAGTCATTGTCTTAGCTTGACTATTAACAGCTGTAAGATTACGCCTGCGGTGACTGTTTTCATTTGTTCTGGCAGGGTTCAGTCAGCAGTGACTGCTCTACTGCTTCTTAAGGTCAGATCCTGATCTAGCAGCTTCTCAGACAATAGTTCTAAACAYCAGATTTCACTGATAGGAATTTATCCTTTGTATTTACAGGCATGAAACTCTGGTCTTAAGTGACTTATATTGTAAATATAGGGGTTATTTTTTGGCTCACAGGTGGAAAAACTGTATCTCCAGGTTTACCTTAGCGACCTGGAATTCAGAGTGAAACTGAGGTCTGTGCAATCCCAGAAAATGTTCCTTGGATTATTGTTCCCRTACAATTTGCAGGACTGGGAGGCAGGAGTTAAAACATTGAACTTGCCCCACACTTCGTGTGTCTTGAGGCTGGAGAGCTTGAAGAACTGCTCCTGCTTCATAGTGTGTGCAGTCTTATGGATCATACAAGATCCAGTTATGTTCTGGAAAAAAATCTGCTGATTGTCTGGACCCCCAGGGCCCGCATAAGAGCAACATGTTGGGAGCTTTGGAATCTGGTTTAGCATAAGTTGAGAGAGGGGACACAGAAAGCTCCTGGTCGGGGTTCTTGTGGCCAAACAAAGGGAGAGCAAACTAGCTTATTGGTGTCTGAGGATSTTTTCAGGTCTCAGCTTCAGCCCATGACAAGGATATCTGGGGCTCYCAGTGCATTGCACAACACAGAATGCCTGTGCCCACAACGGCACAATCTACAGTCCAAGACCAAAAACCTGTCTTTTCTTCCTTGTAAGCAGGACCCGAAGAGGTCGTGGGTGTGAAGCTACCTTCACAGTCTTTGATTATGGAGATTTACACCATGTCTACTTAGTAAATTTGTCTCTGGGGCTGTAAAAATAGCTCCGTTGCACTCTGAGGTGGTTTCAGGCTTGGTTGGTTTTGGTTTGTTTGTTTGTTTGTTTGTTTTGAGGTTTGGGGKTTTTTTCTGAATTGATCTTTAACTGATTTTCAGGAACACATGAGGGCTGGAGAAAGCCTTGCTGCTAGTTGTGTTTCAGACTTTCCAATTTGGGGCAGATAGTCTGTGACCATGTGGTTCCCTGCTTCATTTTGGTTTTCTTTCTTTGGTTTTCCAAAGGACATGCAATTTTTAGTATTCACCTTCTTTTCATTGAGCTGATGGGAGCTTTGGCTATGAAGAAAATATGTGGGCTCTGTGATGCATGCTGGACAATCAGTGTGTGAGCAATTGTCCAGAGGCATTATTTTTCTTAAGCTTTTGCCTTATTCAGAAAAGATTTTCAGAGTGTTGGTATGGCCGACAAAAATTGAAATGAAAATTATCAGTAATACGAAGACAAGGGTTTATATTATAATACGTAATTAAAATACATAATGTAAATTGCAATTTTAGTACCAATAATACCAAATTAGTTGTGCTCTTGCTTATAAGGCAATAAAAATGTGAGGGTTTTTCTGTGTGTCAATAAGATGGAAAGACACCCCATTGTTAATGTCTGCTTAACTGTCTCTTGCTCCAGTACCCTGCCATAGTGACCTATGATCAGTATATTCTGTAATGCCTGACCTTGATTAAAAACAAACATGTCTCTTAATGATAAAGGGAAAGGAAATGTCATAGTTAATTTTCAGGGGTTTTTCTGTAGTTGTACCTTATTTTGATTCTTTCACATTTAAGTTATGATGAAGCAAGGACAGGATGCTGCTGAGTGCAATCTTACATGAACACARTGTCTTTAACATCATCTAAAGATCAAGGTTATATTTATGCTTGGAGGTGATATAGTAATATTTGTTCAGACTTTGTGATTGAGTGAGAGGGGAAATGTTACCTATGCACACACATTTGACTGATGGGACATGCTTTTTCTCATGGGAAGGAGACTGAATATTCAGTCACTAATTTGGAAAGCAAACTACCCAAAAATCTTGGTCTGTGCCTTCCATATACATCTAATGAAATGTAGCCAGAATTAACTGCATATAAAGGCACTCCATATGACCCWTGGATGCAGTTTCCATTTGGCTGCAGATTTTTTGCTTTGAACAAGAGCCACTTGGCTGGAACAATTCACAGTGGTGCAGGGGTGTGATGGTGAGAGTGGGGAGCAAGACACAGTGGCAGTCCCTCACGCTAACCTGCTGCAGAGCAGCATGACTCCTCCAGGATTACAGCAAGGCTGCTCTGCACTCCTACCGCTCCTCTGCTCCAATGGTCCTCCTTAAGGATTTCAGTGAGAGCCTATGCCTGCTGGATGTGGAGACGACCAACTTGTTTTGATTGAGGAATGCCAATAAAAGCAACTAAATTGATACTGAATTAGGTCATACTGGTCTTTCCAGGAATTTGGACTCTGTTACCAATTCTTAGCAGTATCAGTAATGTTCAGGAAAAAATTGTGTAAAGTATGTCATGCATGGTAGTAGATCTATGATTAAGTGTTTATATCCGTGTTCTTTTGAAATGTGTGAATCAAAATTATTTTAACCTATTTTCTTCCAGCTGAAATATTGATAACACCGCATGACGGATTTTCACTTTGAAGGAAATTWTCCAACATCCACTACACTCACACTGAAACAAATGTATTGAAACTTCCCACCTGCCTCAATTAAACTTTCCAAGACAGCCATCACTCCAGTAAWTAAGATATTTCTTGTTTCCCAAACTGTACCAGAAAGAGCCGATTAAAATGCAACTATTTAATCATGTTGAATTAGAGCTATAATAATATTAGTCATTGCCTAATAACCTTTTGYAAGCCACTAAGAAAGTAAAGTCTTGCCAAGAAGGTTATTATCCTTCCACAATATAAATCAAAAATCATAATTGTACTGTGTACCTTCTTTTCTACCACACTGTGTAAAACACAAAGCAAGAAGCCAGAGATGGGTTAAGTATTTTAAAACAATTTGTAAATTGTAACTCAAGAGGCTGTCTAGGCCTATTAATTAGTAAATCATTCATAATCTTGAAAATATTTAAATGCACTTGATTTCAGTAAAAGATACCRAGTGGAACAATCTGATAATGTGACTGCTGCCTTCAAGACTGTAAAGGACAATGTTCTTTTCAAGTGTTTCTGTATATGTTTCAACATAAATTGAAAACAATAATCAATTTCATTCCACCAATGCTACAAGTGCCATAAATTAGGACTAACAAGAAGTCCTATATTTTTATCCATTAATAAATGATATTTTCATTAATATTCCCAAACTCATCRTGTTGAAGCCATTGTAGACATGGATTGGAGCTTCCTTCTCCTTTCTTTGTTCTTGATTAGCAGCTTTCTAGCAATGCTTCTTCCCTGCTTTATCCTTATTTTGGTAATAGTGGTGGAAAATCACCAGCTCTGAACTCCTATAGCCATGGATGCTCACAAGAGCACAGGGCACATTCTATGGAACARTGGCCCTGGTTGGATTAGAAAGGATTTAGAAAGGGCTTGGATTTTTAAGGCACTTATAATTAATTTTTATGTGATCCTTAAAACACGAACACTTTGGGTTTCTTCTGGAATGCTTAGGTGGCATTTCTTTTATTTTAGGTGTCCTAAAGTGCTTCCTGTGATAGTTCAGGACCTTGATATTTGTGTATTACACCAAAAAATAAAAACAACTCCCAAATCATAGAATCATTGATSGATAGAATAATTTAGATGGTCAAAGGCCTCTAAAATCATTTGATCCAACCCTTAATCCAACACTGCCAAGTCTTCTACTAACCCATCTCCCCAAATGCCACACGTGTTTAAAATACCTACAGGACCAGTGAGTCCATCACCCCCCTGGGCAGCCTTTTCCAAGGCTTGACACTTTCAGTGATGACATTTTTCCTAATATTTAATCCAAATGACCTCTGGCAGAAGTTGAGGACTTCTTCTAGTCCTATCCCTTGTTGCTTGGGARCAGAGGTCTGCTGTCACCTGGTTACATCCTCTTTTCAGGTAATTGTAGAAAGAAAGAAAGATGATCTCCCCTGAGCTTTTCTCCAGGCTAAACAACCCCAGTTCCCTCAGCTTTTGCTCATCAGACTTTCCTCCACACTCTTGTTCATCTCTGTCGCCCTTCTTGGGACATGATCCAGCCCCTCAAYGTCTYTTTTGTAGTGAGGGGACAAAACTGAGCCCGGGAATCAAGGTGTGGCCTCACCACTGCTGAGTGCAAAAGATTTATCATTTTACAGTGCTAAGTACCTTGGTTAGCACAAGAACTAAACCTAGAATGGAAAGGAATCTGATTATCTGTGGTTGCTAAACAGATCAAGTGTCTCCCATACTTGAGAAGTCATTCTTGAGGAGGACCACATCACTAAGACTGACCTTTTGGAGAAATGAAAAGGGCAGTCTTAGCCTTAGGCACATGTGAACTAGAATCAAAATTTATTAACTGCAGCAAAAAGAATGATGCAGTGGCCGAGATGTGTCTGGGCTCTGTTTGTGTAAACACCTTGGCTGGTGCCACACAGAGGCTGCTATTCCAGCCCTGGGGAACTCCCAGCCAAGAATGAAACACTTAAAAGGAGGAAGTGCATAAACCAAAATATAAATACTTTCCATGAATGCTTATGTTRTTTAGACATTTCAAGGAAAGAAAACAATGCAAATACAAAATACAGGGAATAATGACAACAATATTTCTGGAAAAAGTTGTTTCGGCACATTGTTTATTTACTGCTTYCTTGGCGTTCTAATTATCAACATGATGTGCAGCATTTATATATAAAAAATAAAGACTAAGTTTGCCCTCGTGAATGAATAAGAATCACAGAATCACAGAATATGCTGAGTTGGAAGGGACCCACAAGGAGTGGGTCTCATTGAGTCCAGTTGAGGAGGAGCTTTCCAGTTCACATCAGCAAGTGTTCAGTCAACTATTTTAATCTTACCAAAATTCCACAACATCTAAAAACAATCTATAAACCCTTAGTCAGACCTTACCTGCCTTTGGTGCTGGARAAGGTGCCTGTGAGCACAATTTCCCTCTACTTTTCATGTGTGGGCTAGAAGAGCAACAAGCTAATGCCATGAAAATAGAGGCACCATTGAAATWACAGGTTCACCACTGTAATTACAAGTTCATCATTGCATTTAAAGCTGCAGAAGACTGATCAGGAAGCCCAACAAATACGCACTGGTCAATAAAGCTCTCACACACACAGGAGAGGGAAAAGTACAGTTTACCTAGGGAACTCAGATGAGCTTGTGCAAACTCCCTGTTAGGTAAACGCCTCTAGGCTCAAGGGGGAAATGGGTGCTGCTCTTCATCTCGATCTGGCACAAGTCTGGTAGCCTCCCTGCACCTGCATCCACTGCCCCAGCTAGCCCAAGTGCCTGTGTGCCCAAAGAAGTGAGTCCACCTTGGGAAGTCTCCTAGGTTAGTCCTCTCCTTGCATCTCCTTGTTCTGCTAAAAGCCACAGTTAATATCCTTGCTGGTCAGTGAAACCTACAGGTGTCAAATGATCCATCAGTGTGGCCACAGGATGCTTCAAAACTTCTTGACCCTCTGATCCAGACCCCTCATACAGGCAGGGAATAAAGTTTTGGGGGGCTGGGATGTTAAGGGAGCCTAACAAAAAATCAAGATGTGCATCTGTTTGTGTATGTGTGTGTGCTTTTCAAAAATGTTCGATGCTAATCCATSTTTGTTAATATTAGTGCACGATTCAAAAGGTTTTCATTAAAATTTAAAGTGAGTGAGAAGGTGGTATCTCCCTGCCTCTGGAGACAGTTACAAGATACTGTATAAAGCTCTATCCTAGTGCCTTTTTTTCTGGTTGGATTTGAAATTCAGCAGTATTTTGCTTTACGAATTTGCAGTAAATAGGACATGTCAGGGAATTTATGTAAGAAGTCAGCTGCTGGAGATATATGGCCTGAAGAAGTGTTTATACAAAGTAGAAAGGAGTTACATGTGAGTTTGGAGCACAGTAATCACAGGGGAAAAAAAAGAAAAAAGAGACAAACTTTAAAAAGCATATGTACTATCTTTCCATCTTGTTGGCCAGAGCCTGAAGTTAATCATTTTTTTTTTCTTCTTCTTTTAAAGGAATCTGTATTTTTTCCACATCAGATGTAATATAAAAATACAGGAATAAAAAAAAAAATAGAAAGAAGAGGCCCAGCTTCAGATGAACCAATTGTTTGTTTCTTCAGGTATGTGGCTTATTTATCTTTTTTTTAGAAGAAAAGTATCAACAGCTATATATTTCTGATGACTTCATTAATTGGACATGGCAGGAAAGAACATCTACCTCCAGCTGAAGGTGCCATGAGAGGAATAAAATTTAATTTAGTTAGAGTTAAAATTTGGAAAGTTGTTTTTTTTTACTCTTGAGACAGTTTCTCTACTGGGGAAAGATATCTGAAGAACTCAGCTAGGCTTAATGGATAAATTAAAAGCAAGTCCTAAGAAAGCTGTAAAYTCAACTAATGTAAAATATTGCTTCTTACAATGTAACCTCCTGCCATATGTATGATGCAGAAGCTACTATGTTTAGCCACATAGTAGGTTTGATCCAAAAGAACAACAGAGGAATTCAACTTCAGAGGATGTCCCTGCTCATTGCAGGGGGTTGGACAAGATGACTTTTACAGGTCACTTCAACCCAGACTAGCCTAGGATTCTGTGATTCTGTCTTTGTTTGATACATTTGATTCTTGATTTAAAAAAGCAAAGAAAGAAAATTTCAGCTACTTAAAATTGTTGATTTGAGGATTCTTGGTGTGGCTTTCCACTGCACTGTCCCATACTTTTTGTTACATAAATGGATACTGAATGAGGACACAATGATGTTGTTCTTYTTAGCCTTGGATGGTAGGCTCTGGTACAGTGCTTATGGTGAGCTCTTACTACAACAAAATTATTCTTACTCTCTGATAGATGTGTAGGAACTGTTATGCTCTAATTGTAATAGAAGCTTACACTTTACCCATCAAATCAGCTTTTGAACAAACAAATTGAATTTTTAATTGTGCTTTTTTTATACATTTATATATTTAATAGTGTGTTTATGTATACATACACATATCCATATGCATATTCACATGGATATACATACACACACTTATACATATGCATGTACATATGCATCTATTAACATATATAGAGATATGTACTGACATTGCTTTGCAGCCTTGACAGGTCTGTTGGGTACACARTGTGTGTGGTTTTAAATTATTGTATTACATTTAAAAAATTACTCACCACTAGGAATATAATTTTAGTCTACTTGAAATCACAGTGCAGGGGTATTTGAAGYTTTTTTTTTTAAACATTAAAGAAAAAAAAAAGTTCAATAACCATTAAGGAATCTTCAAGAATTATTTTTATTACTGCAGAAAATTAGCTAATAGGCAGGAATCACTCAGTCAAGCACAAGAACACCAGAAGTCAAATTAATAATTGCTCATGAGTCGGTGTCACCCTTTCTTCTTTTTTTTGSTTTTTTTTTGGACAAATGAGATGTATTACTCTTAGTTGTGTTGAATAGCTTAATTTTTAAGGTTAACTTCACATGCATGTTCAAGAGAGTATATGTAGTAGTAGATGCTGAGGCAGCTGGACATCACTTACTGTGGCTGAGTAAAGAACTGTGCAAGACTTCAGGGACTGATCTCAGCCAACAGAAGAGTTTTGCTAAATACTTAAATAGGAGCAAAGTCTTACTTGAAGCTGTTTTTKATAGAATTACAGACAAATTTCACATTACAACTGGTCAAATGATTGCTAATATGACATKTTTCAAATGGCTAAAAGGGGACCTTCATTTTGTTAATATATGCATGAAATGTATTTGTGATACTCAGGCTACTAAACATTATTGTTTTCTCAAACAAAAAGATTTATTATATTTGAAAAAACCAACAAATCCTATGCCAATATTAGTGTGTTTATAAATTAAAATTTAATTAATTTTTATTTGATAGTTGTACTCCCACAAATAACAAGCCAAAGCCAAATATTGATGAACAATCCCCAGATTAATGTGTTCATGTCTGGTGGGTASTTATGAATAACAAACACTTGTGGAGATAGGTGAGTCAGAGCCTCTTATGAAGGGAACTGTGCTCACACAGGCTGTTAGACCTCAGAGTACCACAACAATTTTTGTCATATACCAGGGAAGCTAGTTATTCTAGAACAAAAATTTACCACTAAAACTAAGCATCTTCATTTAAAAGATCCTTACTGAATATGGTGTGAATAAAGGCAGTGTTCTTCTCAGTTTTGTAAACTTCAATTACTTATCAGAGATAAGCTGAACTTGTTTAGAAGCAGTTTCAGCTTATACCATAAGCAGATACATAAGGTGTGAATTATTTTGGGATCCAGTGTCCCAGGACATTCAGTACTTGTTCTGTTCAAGGACTGAGAGATTGTTGGAGATCTTTGGTGTATTGGGGAAGAGAAGGAGCAGCTGAAAACCTTTCCTTAGACAAGGCTTTTGCCTTCGCATGGGAAAAAATTCTGATAGAATTCATGGGAGAGGGTAGAAAAGAGTTTTAGAAATGTATTWTAGAATATCCAAAAAGAAAAGAACTTGCACAGGGTGAGTGTGTGGGTTACATGTTGGGAACAGATACCATGTGTTATAATTTTAAACATAATATGTGTTTACAGGTGAAGCTGTTAACAATTCATCTGTAATTTTTTTTCCTTCAGAGCCAGTCTATGTGAAATATATAATGTATTCATCATATACTTGTACAGTAGCAATGCTTATAACCTTGAAATAAGTCTGTGAGGGATATTGTTGTGAGAGAACATCTCTGGCATTAGCATGAACACAGACAAACTGCAACATTTCAGTACAATCTGAAAGGATTTTCCAGAGTGTTCAGTGATCTGTAGACTCTCAGCAGCATTCAATGCTATATGGATATCTTTTGGCATGAGTTAAGACACTCAAAATGTCACACAAGAGTGCCTTAAGGATTCTAATATTCCTTGCCAAACCACTGGCTGTGTTTCAAGATCTTGTAAGATTTGGTGGTGATGCTCCTRGCCAGAGCATGAGCCCTTGCACTTTTATTGTAGCTTTTGTTGCTTTCAGCAAGGAAATGTGAATCGGAGTGATTCAGAAAACAGTGGTTTTGGTCTCTCAGTCTTCTCATATGTCAAAGAGGAAACTGAAAAAATCTAACTGAAGAATGCTCTGTCTTTGGGCCAGATTCAAAAACGTCATAGTCATAGAATTCCAGAATGATTTGTATTGGAAGACACCTTAAAGATCTTCCAGTTCCAATCCCTTGCCATGGGCAAGGATACCTCCAATTAGACCAGGTTGCTCAAAACCCCATCCAACCTGGTGGCCTTGAACACTTCAACCAGAGATGGAGCATCCACAACTTCTCTGTTCCAATTCCAAACACCCTCACAGTCAAGACTTTCATTCTAACGTATAATTTAAATATCTTCTCTTTTATTTTAAAATTTTTCCTCTAGTTCCATTTCTAACTGCCCACTTAAAAGGTCACTCTCACTCATTTTTTTTATACAAAAGGATGGTAATTTATTTATTTATACATCTTTTGATGATGACRATGATGATGATGATAAATAATAATAATAGTAATAGTAATAGTAATAGTAATAGWAATAGWAATAGTAATAGTAATARTAATAGTAATAGTAATAGTAATAATTTAATTGTACCTCCACTCCCCCCTCCTCTTTCCCCAGAAATCTGTAGTCCATTCAGTGGTCTGAGACCACTGTAGTAGTGGTCCAGTAGTCCATGCAGTGGTCTGAGACAGCCTCTTCCTGCCTCCTGTGCCAGGCTTCACCAAAGGCAGCACATCTATGGTCTGATCCCACTGTGGAGAGGATGTCAGTGAAGCACTCACTCTCTGAAGCAACCCCATGTCTGAGCTAGTTTCAGGGGAAAGCTGACAGGATAATTCCTGACAGGTWTGCAGTCCTGCCAGCCACTCCCCAGCAGAGGTTCAGTCTGTGCAGGATTAGGTGAATCAGACCAGCAATCTGTGACAAAGTTGGACTGAGCTGCACGGTGACGTGACCTTCTGCAAAACACTGTCTGGGAGTGCTGAGCACTGCTGTTGGCACTGTGGGAATCAGAGAAGGAATAATGAAAAGTGGCATCCTCTGAGGCAAAACTGTGCCATCTATGTGCAAATTGCAGAAGTGGGTTGACCAGTTGTGGTGGTATCTATTTCATTTGGAATTACACTTCCCTGGAGCTGTGGAAGCTGGTAGTTTGCACAGACAGCACTTTGAGACTGGGCTACAATTCTACATGCAGATTTAACATATTTCCTGATGAATGAGGAGAAGATATGGAGAAATTCTTCAGAAAATATGCACCTATCCTTGTTTTTGTTGTTGCTGTTCTTAAAGCCTGAAAAAATGACTGATTTTAAGTGCTCTGTGAGGTTTGCTGAGGAGTGTGAATTTTTTGAGACAGTTAATGCATTGTCATTTCCCAGTGAGTTCCCAATGGCACAACTACTCTCTTGCTTCTTTGCATCAGTTGTTTACGCCTAATTGATTTCTACTGTGATATGGATAACTTCTATGGAGCTTTCATATAACATCAAAACAGATTCCTGTATCTAAATATATACTTCCATTCTGCTGTAAACAGGAAGAAGTTGAGCAGACAGAGGTCTTGTTCACGAATCTTTTGAGGCTTTTTAGTTGTGTTTGGAGAAACATTCAGTCCCATCCCTCAGCAGACAGCAATACTGAGCCACACACTGTGTTATTGCTGCATATCAGCCTGATGCTTGACTAAGGAAATGGCCAGTTCTTTCTTTGTATTCCTTTTMTTTGGTATCAATGACAAAACAAACCTTTCCATGCAAGGACATGATCTTCTCTTCTTCTGCATCTTCCTATATCAGCTACACTTTTTTCCCCAAAACAATACAATTTTTTCCCCAAAAGAGCCGTCAGTAATGTGGGCAGACACTGCCATGACAGAAATCAGGACACATCAAGGCTAACAGGGTTTAGTCTTATGTGTGGGTTTTAAATTAGCAGATGAAGTTGTGGACACATATATTCCGTTTTTTTTACCCTAAACGGGATTCTCTTCTGCCACAGAATCATAAACTGCTATCARATCTTGGGATTAATAAATTGATATTGGATTTTCTATCAAGCTACAGTTCTGATAAACACATCTACGCTTTGATTTGGGGAAAGATTTCTGATTAAATGTCACACTTTAACAGAAATGACATATCCAGCTCTCAAATTTTCTTCTCTGTAACCATTTTTTGAAACAAGCCTCAATTCCCTTTTAACTTTTGAAGAATAAACAAGAACTAAGATTTTTCTTCAGCATYACGAAACAGTAGGAGTTAAATTTTRTTCTCAGTTTTTAAGGTGCTCTGCTGAAATAACAGTTGAGGTTGTGTTCCATTTTTCCCAGCTTGCAGAGTAAAATCTCTCCCCAGGAGTTTAGAACATGCCTGTTTCTTTGAAACTGCTAAAACTGCCAGTGTGGTTTTGGGTTTGGTATTTTTTTGTGGCTTTTTTTT
>QVAJ01000054.1:988501-1005590 GCA_003546035.1 Mixornis gularis
TTTTTTGTTGGTTTTGGGGTTTCTTTCATATTTTTTCTTTCTTTCAAGGCCAGGGAAGGAGATAGGAGAAAGAAAGACTGGATTAATCTAGAGTCTCCCGTAGAAAATATGCACTGACCAAACCTGTTTAGCCTTTATTTAAACAGMTTCAGTAGATGATAACTCTCCCCTTAATCAACAAAAATACATTCTTKTAGGTTGCTTCCAACCCCTCCTCTTGGCCAGTTCATTTTATTCGGAGCTTGAATTAGGAATCTATTTTTCGAAATGCCTGTTACAGCAGCCTTCTCCCCTCTTGCTTTTGCTGAGCATGGAACAGCCACTGTCTAACCTCTCTCCAGCCTGAATGAGTCTGTAAATTTATTAACCCTTTAGCTTAACTCTCAGAGAGGCATTCTGCTAAGCATGTACTGGGTTAGACTGTGCTGTCCCAAATKACAAATGCATAAAGCTCTTGAAAACATCACAGGGAGCAATTGTCACCCACTTGATACAGAAGTTAATTTTAGCCCTTTTCTTAATCTGACTGCCCAAATTATTTTGATGGAAATGAAATAGCAAGCTTACCTTGTGGTGTTGTTCCACAAGAAATGCATTTTGTTAATTTATATTGTTGGCTGTTAATATTTTCTGTCTGTGATTCACCCTCCATATTATKCAGATTTAGTACTTTAGAAATGCCAAGGATGATCCAGAAAGCTAAGGAAGATTTCTTTTTCCCTTGACCAAAACTAAGAAATCTAAATTTGAATGCTATGTTRTCTTAGATATTAGGCAGCGTTTAGAGCAGAAGTCTGAATATGTTTGCCACYAGTATATGACAATTTTTTTTTCACACCTTTTCCAAACATACTCTAAACTCATTTGGTTCTGTTACTTTTTCTAACAAGATAGTTAGTAGAGGATATTCTGGATTTTCTGCTCCAAGTTTTACTACTTGCTTAGAGACAGTTCAACCCCGTCCAGAGATGAAGTCACTGGGATATAAAGGTGCATCAGTATGCTATGATGCTTGAAAATCTAGTCACACAAATTCCACTAATGAATGAGGACTGTTACTACTAAATGTAGTGGGAACAGAATCAATTTTACTTCCATGTTTTTGATGTACCACAGAAAAGAACTTTTTTTCCACATAAGAGATTGTCTTTCCTTTCAGTCCTCACTGAACATACAGAAAATTATTTGTCCAGCCACTGAATTATCCAGCAAGCAGATTTTATTTTCGGGCTGTAAAACCCAGATATTGTCAAGAACTTATCAAGATACTACCAAATTCCTGGAGCCTTTATCTGGAAAGAAAAGCTAACCTTCATATATGCTTAAMAGCCTAATTTCTTAAAATTTTCTCATAAATAGCCGATTTTTTGCTGGTACAAAAATTTCTTTCTCTTTAAAATTTCAGACGTATTTTGTTGCCCAGACCTTGGTAGCTGGGGTTTGGCATGATTTCTGTCATGATGTTCCTGCCCTTGGAAGATTAAAAAATCCTTAACTCACCACAAAGCAAATCAGTGTTGTGAGGTCTCTGTAGCGTTTAAGATAATCTGGCACCACTGTTTTTTACAAGACTTTGCTGACTTTGATTAACAAAGCCTAACAAGAAAAAGCAATACATTAAGGACCTACAAACACTTTGGCATTCATGCAGCATTAGGAAAACTTCAGGCAAACAGGCATGTGTGGTATTCAAATTTCCATTAGTCACTTAAAGTGGAAAATCTGACGTGATTGTCAATTAGTGGGATGGGATATTCAGCTTATTTAACCAAGAAACCACAGTGCAGCGCGAAGCTCCTTAGTTAAAGCAAATACTCATTACAAAAGTACTTTGACATTTCTTGTGTTTATTTAAGATCAGTCATCATTCAGGTACTTAAAAGCTACAAAACTGAAATCACGCAGACTTTACCAAAAGCAAGTCCTATCCTTCCTTTTCAAGTTTCATAACTTTTGGTGAGTTTATACAGTACTGAAGGTTAATGATGAGCTAATACCTGTTTAAGATGTCTATTTAAAAAATAAAGAAGGCGCTGAGCGTCTCCCTGTTGCTGCAGAACACAAGCTTTCTTGCTTTCTTTCTTTCTTTCTTGATGCTTCCCGCACTGTGAGTCAAAATAGCTGCTTCTGTCTTTCTGCACTGTGGTTACACTGCCAGCCTCCAGGAAACTTGTGTCAGCCTGTACCTTATGCAAGCAGGGCTCAAAGGCCAGTGCATTTGGAATTGCAACAAAGATTTTGTTTGACTGTCTTTCTTTTAAGGAGTTTCTTCAGAATTTTGTCGGGTTATGATCACYGTTTTATGCCTACAAATGGATCGTGTAGAAGTGCATGGGAGGGAGGAAGAAAGTGCTGGATAGAAAACGTGATTGTAACTTTTTCTTTCCCTATGCTCTGCAGTAGTGGTGACCCACGGTGACTCAAGATTAAACAACTCTAGTTTCAAAGAACTGTTAAGSCCTGATTCATCAGAACTCTAAGTTCTACTACTTATAACAATGTGCCACCACTTTTCTTGATTAAGGTTTTGTTACTTGTTACCTCTATTGTTACTCTAAAGGCCCTATTCATGCTCCTTGCACGGTCAGGTTAGTACTATTCTTGAGAAAAYGATGGGCAGAACATATTAAAATAGGTGCGTTGCCAGATGCACCATGTCCTGATTTGTGCTCTTTTCCTGTTGTCTCTGCTGCTGGGCAGAGAGGAGCTCAGAGAGGAGGTCTATGTTTCACTTGGAGGCCAAATGTGTTTGGTTTTAAGTTGAGGTATCAGGCTAAAGAACAATGAGATCTTTATCAGCAAGGGTGACTGAGACTGTTGGAGTTTGGTGTGCCTGAGGCCATGCAAGAGACAGGAGCTGGCCCTTCACCAGGATGGAGGCACAGAACTGTTACTGGACACTGGCTGTAAATGAGGGGCAAGAAAAGTCCTTTGAATACCCGGAGTTTAACAGTGGTTACTCTCCCGCAACTCCATGGAGGAACCTCCTGAGGGAAATGCTCCTGTATTTTTTGGAATGAAGTGGTCTCTCCGTATGCAGAGGTGTTGAAGAGGAGACCTCCAATCAGCCAAATTCCCACAGCAAACAAGTTGTTTGGCATGGCTCACGTCACCTCCTAGGTTGACAGGCCTCTCCTTAAGTTCTTTATAAATCACACGATTTGTTCCTGCTATGCACAGCYAGGAGTTTGGTTTTAGAATAGTTAACTTGGCAGACATCCATCCTCAAGGAATAATACGAAATTAACCACTTTTGGTGCATGGATGACTTACTTTTATCAAAAGTGTTCAGTGTAACTGGGGAAGAAATTTCTATCGCAAAAGAAAAACAATCAAAGGATCCAATTTTCTGCCAACCTGTTCTGCCTTCATTTGGATTTGAAAAAGAACACCTGGAATCCTGGAAAGGGTCTTGTGAGGTTGTGAGATCCAGAGCAAGACAGCAAGATACCTGGTTGGGTGAGCTCTAGGAGTCCTGGCTGATACACATCTCTGAGCAGAGTTGTGTCCCTCCCTTGGAGGTGTGAGGGCGAGAATAGCTAATTATGTCAATTTTTTGCCACCAAACTCCTCCATTCAAAAGCAGATGATGATGATAATTGTCTAACATTTTACAAGGACCAAGGTCAAATGAAACTCGCTTCCTCTTAATTCTGAAATTTTCTCAAGCATATTCAGGGAATAGATATTTTAACATAATTCCTTTAATGTACCAAAAGGAGACAATATATTATGATGCTGTTGACATTTTTGGAAAAAAAACCCAACAGGGTGGGGGTTTTTTTTTATTGTTTTGGTATTTGTGTTTGTTGTTTGCTTGTTTTTTACATTAGCCAATGACTCAACATGACTACAATAAAAAGATATTGGCCAACGTCTTCATATTACATCTGAAATACAGAACAGAGTTGATCACCCAACTTCAGCAGTAGGGTGTGCCAATTATCTGCCAAACAGCTTCCATAGTTCCATGGCTCCAAGAAATTTTGCTGACACACTGAAAATAGGTGTTCATGCAACAGACCTTCAAACATAAATAAAATCAAAATATATGATGAAATTACATTCTGTGCCTCAAAGGCGGTGATTTTTCATTCTTTCACTTCTTTTAAAGATTACAGGATAACCAGATCATTTGAGAGTGAARTAAGTTCTGTGTGCAGCTGGTTTCTTCCCTCACACCAGCTTTTTCCTTGACTTCTCTCAAGGTTTGYAAGATCTGTTAGCATCAGTTTGGAGATGTCCTGATCTCTCCTTCAAGAAGACCCCTGTAATATTTACTGTGCTGTGAATTGTGTGCCTAGTTCCTTCTTTATCTCCTCTTCCTCCTAAGACACTCCTGCAAGCACTTGGCTTAATTTAACTATGGTTGGATCAGGTTTGGCCATTCAGCATCATTTGAGAACACTGGATTCCTGATTACTATGCACTGGTATTACATGGAGAGCTGCTTTCCTTCTCAGCCAAAACATTTTTCTC
Source organism: Mixornis gularis (assembly GCA_003546035.1). Taxonomy (NCBI): domain Eukaryota; kingdom Metazoa; phylum Chordata; class Aves; order Passeriformes; family Timaliidae; genus Mixornis; species Mixornis gularis. Next base: position 992,981 of record QVAJ01000054.1, read on the forward strand.
AGTCTTGCAGAAATTCAGTTCCTAATTTATGTGGAAAGTCTGAGTAGGCAGTGCTGGAAAACTCAAATGTGATGTGAGAACAGTGCTGGAAAATAGTTATCATGGAGACGTAATGAACAGAGGAAAAATTATTTGAAGAATTGTAGATTTATTTCCTTTGTTTGTCTCAGAATGTTCTGCAGGAACCAAGTCCTCCCTCATTCAAARGATAATATGTTCACTCTATCTGGTTCTAGTGACATTAATTTTGTATTAAAGKGATTTCTCAGGTCTGTGAGTGAAGGTGAAATTTGGTATGTTTCCATATGACATGAAAGTCCTGTGCTTTTCCACTGAATTCTTGATTAAATCCTTGCAGACATTGCTTAAGGAGGAATTTTGAATGTGATGAGACTGGGTAGAGGATGGGAGCAGCTATTATCTCTGGCCTTAAATGTTGTCAAGTTCTACTAGCTACCAGAGATTTCTCTCCTGTAAGTGATCATCCTATTATTATTTCATTCCCATTCCTTCCCATGAGCAACACAACATGGAGTCAGAGCAGCAAGAAAACTTGCATGATTTCCTAATGAAACTTATTTATTGGGAAAGTATGAGGAGTTGGCTTATTATCTTTTTTTTTTTTCCTCTCCCAGAGATTCTAAAAAGAGCAGATTGTAGAATGTTGTGTGTTATTCTTATTGTATTCATCCATTTACAGGTACTATACAGCCATAATCCTTGTACTGATTTTTCATACCACCATGACTGTGGCTGCATTYGATTAGCAAGGTCCAGCTGCTGTGCAAGGCACTCAGCAGCACCCGAGTGCTGGAGGAAAGAGTCCAACCTGAAATGAGAAAACTGGTCTTATTCAGTGTGGTCCAAGTGAAGTTGAGGGATCATGGCAGAATGCCTTGTGAACTCCAGAGGGGAGATCTTAATATGTCTGTTATTTGCAGCTATTTTTGAAAACATATGGAGGATGAGCAAAAGACTGGTAGGCTGAAATAAAAGTAATAACAAAGAGTAAAATAAAATAATAATAAAATAATTTTTAAAAAGAAAAGCCTGCCGTCTATCTTACTTTAAAGAGGGAGAAAAGGGTGAGATAGTAACTTGTCTCTCAGCTTATTAGAAAGTTCCGAAGAAATACTTGACAATTGTTGCAGAGTTTACAAGTATCTTTAAGAAAACAAAGAACTGAGAAACAGGCAACAAAGATATGTCAAGAACATATCATGTCTAAACAATCTAATTTATGCCTCTGAAAATATGGAAGGCTTTCTCAACAGGTAGAAACAGCAGATGTTATGCATTCTGGCTTTAGCATAAAATTGTTATGTTGTTTCACCCAACACTTTCTGGTGAGGAAGCATGTTGAGCTGTATGTGCTGTGGGCTCAGTGCAATACCAGTTGGAACACTGTTCCCAGAATTCGGCAGCTTAAAGTCATGGAATATGACCTCTGTGTGGTACTCAGCAACAGTTTGTGYTAATGATGGGATGATGAAATGAGAGCACAGTCATTAAATTCAGAGGTAACATTAGGCTGATAAAGAATAACAACATATAGACAGGCTTAATTTTATAATTGGCCTTGACAAGCTGGTGAATACAAGTCAACAAGGACAAGTGCAGAGCACTGCACCTCAGTGGGAAACATCTTTTCAAATTGAGAGTAGGCTTCAAGAAGTATTCAGATTATTGAATAATATAATTCTAAAGGACAGAATGAAAAACAGCTAGATTCAGTAACATTTTGGTAAAAAAGGCACCTAAGAATGATTGTGATCCATGGGTTGTATGAGATGCTAGTGCTGCTCATGTGAGAAAGCAAGCTTTTCTACAGGAGTGAAATTAGAAGATGAGCTGTGTGAAAAAGGTGAAATAACCTTTCTCCATCATTCAGCACTACATGGCTAATATGGCAGTGCTGTATTTTAGACAATATTGATGAAATAAATGGTCAAAGATATAGGATAAAAGGTCTCCAAGGGGAGGATAAAAGTTGTTTAGAGGTTTGATTAACRGGGGAAATAAGCCTTTTAATGCACAAAAAAATGTTGCAAAAGCTAGTCAGTCTGTTCTCCCACACAGACAAGAAACACACCAGAAAGGATTGAGTTTACCTTGCAAAAAGGGAGCTTTAATTATTAGCTAAGGTTTTTCCTTAGGGATAAGGAAGTGCTGTGCAGAAAAGGTGTGGAGCACTGGTGTCACGCTGTAGTTGTGAARAACAACAGGTTGGGCAAACGTTCTTCAGGAATGACAGATGTRATTGAAGCTGCTTTAGTCTGAAGGATGGAAAATGGCCCTCACCAGGTTTCCTCTCCTCTCCTACTCTGTGACATTGACCAGCCATCGGGAAGACTTTAACCAGATGTCCAAACTAACTTGCAAGCCTCAGTGCAGCTCAATGCAGACTAGGGGTGAAGCAGCTGAGAGATGCCTGTAAAATGAGYCTAGATTTTAGGCAGAGATGTCCTATTTTAAACCTTTTCTGTTCTACTTGAATGTAAAATAGGCATTTTATCTCTTTTATTGATTTTCAGGCCGACCGAGGTATCCGAGCAGCGGTGGTGTAGCAGGTAGTCAGACTCAGCTGGACATTTTGAATTAAAATGCATAACAGAAATATTGTGATCTTGGATGCTAAAATACACACAACTGTTGTACTAAGCACTGACAGATTGGCAAGGGCAGCCCCTTTGTGTGATGRTTGTCCCTTTTAAAAATAACGTGCCTTTATTTAGCAGTAAGTGAAAAACAAATAGTCTTTAATTTATTACAGAATTGTTTACTTTAGATAAGTCACCCATATGCAGATGATTCACTCTTGATTCAGCTGTTTCAGTATCTTGGTGGCAAGGGTTTTTTTCAATTTTCAAATTGTATCTCTTTTTCTTTCGCAGCACAAACAATGGAAATGGAAAATTGCTCAAACAGTAATTATGAACATCATTATTTTCTCCACTTTATTCAACTCCCTAATAATTCTGAGAGTTTGGTGTATATGAGATGAACAAATAAATGTGAACTACTTTCATTGGAAAGAAACAGGACTTTATTCTTTATGTCAGCATATATATTTTTTGAAGGTAATCCTTTCACAGTAGACTAATACACAGCTGATCAAATTTTTCTTCATGTAGAGAAATGCATGCATGAAGGAAAAAGTGCAACAGAAATTAAAAAAAAACTATCAGTGATAGTGCAAGAAATATCATTGTAAAAGCTGGCACTTCAAGAATGCTGCTTCCCTTCAGTGTTATCCTCACTACACAAAAAAAGCCATGGGAATTTGGCATTCATGCTTCTTATTGGCAGGAGAAATAGTCTGCATTTACTTTCCTAAAGAGTTAAGGGTCATGGCTCAGAATGAATGTTATTTTCTGAAACGAGCTTAATGCAAAATCTTGGCAAATAAAAAATCACTAATATAAAATCCATGTAAAAAAAAAAAAGACCAAACAGTCCTTCATGTGTCTATGTGCTTAAAATAATAAGAACTAAAACTCACTTATGTGATTTGACTTAAACTACCAAAGATCTAAACAATTAAAAAAAAAAATCGCTAATAAAAGTGCATATTATGAGGCTGAGTTTCAGAGATACATATGCATCTACACAAAATCTTTCCATCCATAAGAAACTAACTTTTATCTTCATAGAATTTTGAAATTTTGAAACATTTATTTTGCTGTGTAGCACTTTTGTTTAAGAGTTGCACTTGTATCTTTCAGGTTTTAACGCCRCAATATCAAGGCAGCTGACAAATTACATTGTGCTTATGAGCACTTTGTTATTACATTCTAATACTTCATTATTAATATATTTTTGGGCAATTACAATACATATAATATAATTGAGATTTTTAGAAAAAGCTTAAATTTGCTTCAAAATTCTTCTGCAAATCTTTAGCACCTACAGTGACCACCTGAAATTGATGTACTCTATTCTGAGAGAAAAGAGAAACCTATCTGATTTGCCAGATTGTATTATTTGGAAATATCAGAATTGCTATTTTTTTCTGCKTTCCTTCATCAGAAAATGCTGAGAATATCTATGAAGAAAGTTTGTATTTTTACAGCTAAAAATCTGAAAGTACACTGGCACATATTCCCTGACTTGTGTGACATCGGGAAGTACTGTGATGAAGTTACTTTCCTCAGCCCTACACACCAGTCTGATTTAGTACCATCACTGTATTAAAAAAAAAAAAAAATACTTTAAGAGCTGAGATCCTATGTAGAAAATCATTGTGGTTTAGAGAAAGTGTAGTATATGTTTGCTTTCTATTGTACTTCTTCATGTACAAGCTTTAACATCTATGCTTGTCATCATCCTTGCATTGATAACAAAGTTTAAGATTTTATTATGTCATATCACTTTATTTCAGGAATGGATGATTTTCAACTTAAAGCACAATAAAATTGTGATTACAATGGAGTACCATACCAAAACAATACATGTTTATAGTGCTGCAGCCTAGGATTTTCACTGATTTAATGACATCAGTTTTCCTGTTGACTTAATCTTATTGGCACAAAACAGTTCATACACACAAATATGTAGTGTAAGGGCAGCTGTCTTTCTTTCCCTAACATATCTGCATTATAAATATATAAATGCATAAATAAATGTCTGCTTTGTAAATACACAATGCTTCTTGCCCCCAGCTCAGCTTTTAAATCCAGTGGCATTCAAGTTTTATAGGTTAATTATACATTTTGCAAGCAAATGTTCTCTTACCAGCTTAAAATTTGCTTTTCATTAGTGCATATGTATGTTTTTCTTCTTCTTCTCTTTGAAGATTCTCAGAGCTGTGGACATCCTTTTCCTTTCCCATCCCACTGCCTACAGCACAGTTACAAATAAATGTGTGAGTGCTACAGCTCCCACTGGGCTGTGTCAGAAGAGAGGTACAGTCCACCACGTCTGCAAGGAGAGCTGCTGTTGCTGTGTGCTCTCCAGAAAAGATTAGTTCAGTGCTGTGAAATCAAAATGTGTTGAGAGACTGTTCCCAGACAAACAGCTGCTGTGTTAGATTTTCATCATCAAGGGATTGATGAGATTTACTCTGGGCTGCTTTTTTCCATTGTGCCCTGGAGATAAGTATTCTTGTCTTTCTGCTAGTTATAGGTTAACTTACCTGTTGGTTTCCTTATTTGAGAAGCTAAACACAGCAGACTTTGTGGGAAAGACTAAATACACTTGCAGTGCTACTTCTTCTAAGACACCTTTTTTGTTGAACACCCAGTCCACCGATCACTATAATAATTTAATGCATGTAATTGCCTTATATAATGTAGAGAAATTAATTGACAGATATTTTGGGTGCTTTGCTGACTTAGAGTGGACTCTTTCAGAATTCATATATTCACAGTGAGCCTCAGCCCTTAGTAAACCAGAGCCAGAGTCTTGTCTGTAGCTGTGTTGAAAAACTATTTTTAGACCTTTGGCTACTTAGATAATTGGAGTTTTTCCTTCTTTTAGCTAATGAACTCTCCATTGTATAACGCAGCTGGCAACCAGCTTGGTGCAAGGGACAGGGAGTGCAGGGAGCACTCTGGGAGAATCAAAACACTGCTCCAGGTTAAGAACTTTATTTGGCATCCAAACAAAGACTTACAGTATCTATGTAGGTGGAGGGTTGGTTAAGCAGCACTGAAAGAGCTGGAGCACTCAATCATGTTTACTTACAAGGTTGAAAGTACATTAATGCTGCTAACCATCTCTGTAAAGTATGTTACACAGACCCTCAGTGCTGCTAACTCAGTGTTACAGGAGCATCTGGAGAGAACCATTCCTGTCTCTTAACAGTGAATGTCATTATTTGGCCAAGCCACCTCCTCTGAGAAACAGAGCTGGATTCTCACCAAGTCCAACATTTCCACAGAGCTATCACATCGATGTCTTCAAATTTCCAGCTCAAATGGTAGGCTGGTGTAAAAGACATCAGGTAGGGCTCAAATGCTTGCCACCTAAATCCAGAATCTATGGTTCCACTCTACAGCTGAGTCAAGGAGCATGACCCAACAAGCATTTAACAAGATAAGGATAGAAAATATGAAACTTTTAAGGACATTTGCCAAGTGCATCAACTGCCAGACTGTTGCAATAGTACAAGGAGTAATAGTTTAAACCCAAAGGGTAAATTGAGATTAGAGATATGAAAGAAGTTGTTTTACAATGAGGGTAGTGAAACACTTGAAGAGGTGACCCAGAGAGGTGGTAGATGTCCCATCACTGGAACCGTTCAAGGTCAGGTTGAATGGGGCTCTGAACAGACTGATCTACTTGAAGATGTTCCTGCTTATTGTAGGGAGGTTGGACTAGATGGTCTTTCAAGGTCAGTTTCAACCCAAACTATTCTATGACTCTGTGATACGCCATGCACACCCTCAGTTCTCTCATTTGCATAACCTTTAACTCCCATAGTAGCCCTTCACATATCTTAATTCCTAATCTCACCAAATTCTGTTGTGTCTTCTTCACAGACAAAGTATTTGGGCAGAATGGAACACAGGGTCATAAGCAGCCCTTCAGAAACCTGATGCAGTTTAGTAATCTAAGTGGCATGGTTAGCTTTCCTCTTCAAAAATTAAATAACTCACTTGACATAAGGGACAGTACATTGATATAATGCTACATGGTGTATTATCTTTGGTATTATAGTTCCTTTAGCAGTTTATAACCAAAACAGTAATTTTTTGCATGATATTTGGGTTTTGTGGAATGTGTGAAGACAAAGCTCACATTTCTTGGATTTTTTTGATTGTTGCTAATAAAAATGGTCATTAAAATTGCATAGTATATTTACCTATCCTCTTTCCAAAAAATCACTTAGACAAGATTTCCTAAATCAACATTCAAAGGCTTTAATATTCTACAGAGACATTGATATAAATTTAAAAATTCAAGTTGACATAATATTTTTTTTCAATCTGAGAGGTAGTTTTAATAAGATGCATTCTTAGTGGAGTTTTCACTATGTTCAAGGCAAAAAGATCTTTTAAGATCTAACAAGAGTTAGATCATATACATCTTCAGGTTCAATGCAAAATCCAAAAATACAAACTAAAATAAGTAAGCTGTCTCTTGTGAAACAAAGTCAAAACTGTCATGGTGCTGGCCTGTAGGGCCTGTTTTCACTTAAAAAGAGGCAAAACATCAAAAAAAAGCTTGCCTAAATAATTAATCACAAATATCATTCTCACTGCAAAAGGTAGAGGGTTTTCAATGCAGACCTTCACACTCCTGTAAACCTTTAATTACAATATTGATATGTTAAGTCCAGGGAGTGCTGGACATAAATCCAGAAATGACCATGTTAATAATGTTAAGTTTAGTTAATGCTAAGTGTGCAAATATGATTCACCAATCAGTCTATATGTCAATAATAATCATGAATCAGGTGGATGAAGCATGAAATATTGGCAAGGAAACTATCCCCCTGAAGTGTAAACTTAGTATAAAATAAGTTTTTGATAGAAAATAGAAGTGCCATGGTAATCCTGGATTCAAAGGCTCATCACTTTTAAAATGAGAATGCAGAAGAGAATATCTGAATCCAGGTGTAGTAAGACTTTTTCCTTGATCTCTGTTATTTCTCTCCTTTTATTAGTATCCTTCTAAGAAGCATACTCTGGTACTTGGAGAAAAGTTTGTTCAAATTCTGTGACTTTTAGAATAAGTAAATACCTTACTTGGCAAGCTCAGTTCTGGATGGGCAGAAATGTCACAGCTGATTTTGTGCTTTTGGATGTGGGATGTAGATCACAAGTTTGCTAATTCAGTTTTATTCTTCCATATTTTTAACTTCTGTAAGTCTTTACACTTTCACTTTTCTTCTGTAAGGGAAGAAAGTGGAAAGGAGCAATACTACATCCTATAGAGKGATATGACTTGAAGAAATGCATGTCATGAGACAACTATTTTGCAAGAACATTTGTTACAGCAGAAGTGCCAAARTAATATTACTGTGTAGAGAACTTCTGAATAAGAAAGTTTAAGATAAAATATCTAAAATATCTATAATTTAAAGAGCACAAATTAAATTGCAAATTATGTAGATTCATGACACATTATAAACTGAATAATAGCTGAAACTGTGAAAACTTAAAACCACTTTGTAAACGTTGCAAATCCTCAGTTTTCTATCTTAAAAGAAAATATGCAGCTCCTTAGATGAAAGTATTTTAATTCAAAGTTGTTAGAAAACAATAACAAAGTTCAAACTTTACACAAAATTTTGAAATTTTGAAGTCAGTACTGGTATGCATGGACTCTATCAGCAGAGCAGAGTTTGGGTTTTTTTGTCCTTTTATTTTCCTTTTAGATGCTTCGGTGCAGCCCACAGTGATAAGCACCCCTCTTCTGCAAAAGCATCCTGGATTATACAGTGCAGACATTTGGAGTTTGCCCAGCAAGTGGAAATAGAATCTTCCCTCTGTCACAGCTCTAGGATGGCAAATCTCCTTTGTGCTGCCCCAGCTCCTGAGCAGTGCCACTCTGGAACTCATGGTGGATGGAGTGGGGAGAGCTAGCTGAGCAGTGACTGTATCTCTTGCTCTATTGATTTGCTTAAGGAAAAGGTGGTTTGTGCACAGGCCTGCCTCCTRCCCTGTCCTCTGCTAGTGCCTGGCAGGCAGGCTCTCACAACCATCCTGTAAGGGGGAGAGAGCAGGAGGACAGCTCCTTGTCAGACCAACTTGAGGCAATACCAGGAGCCTTGTGCAACTGCTGCCTTGTTTCCATCAGCATTTTCCATCCATTGCCAGACTCATCTGTAGCTTTTCCTKTTTCTTTTCCTCTGTGTAGCTATTATATAACAAGGGTCATGTGAGTACAAAAAATCCCCAACAATAAAACATGTAGTTTCCCAGTATGCTGTTTCCCAGCAGTGATGACTTCTGGCAGTGAGCTTCATATGTCCCAATCTAAAACAAAGGCAGCACGGAAAGAGAAAGTGACTCAGTCTCTGAGTCTCAGAAAGTAAACACTATCTAACCAATCTAATCTGGTCTTTATGAGTTTGAATGAGGTGTTTTGTCAGGCTTGGATTATTTTCACATGGGGATATGTATTAAGAAGAACTGAAGCACCTTGTGAAACTGATAAAATGGGTTGCTAAATCCTCTTTTGCTGAAAGATTTTAGAGGCATTTTTGTTTCACCCAGCCAGCAACCAAGCTCCATGGAGTCACTTGCTCACCTCTTCACAAGTGAAATCACAGAGAGAATTGGAGGGATGAAAGCCAGAAAACCCGTGGGCTGAGATAAAAGCAGTTTAATAGGGAAATCAAAAGCTGCACATAGAAGCTAGGCAAAACAAAGAAGTAACTCATCACTTCCCATGGGCAAGCAGGTGTTCAGCCATCTCCAGGAGAGCAAGACCCCATCACATGAATAGACACTGGGGAAAACAAATACCATCACTCAAAATGTCACCCTCTTCCTTCTTCTTCCCCAACTGTATATACTGAGCCTGATGCCATGTGGTCTGGAACATCCTTCTGGTGAGTTGAGGTCCCCCGTCCCAGCCATGYCACCCCAGCTTCCTCACCCACRTGGCAGTACAAAAAGCAGACAAGGCCTTGGCTCTGTGTAAACCCTGCTCAGAGATAACAGAAACATCTCTATATAATCAAGTCTGTGTTCAGCACAAATCCAAAACACACCCCACATACCAGCCACTGTGAAGAAAATTAACTCTATCCCAGAAGAAACCAACACTGGTATGTATGTGCTTCCCCCAGGGAAATGACCACACTTCAATGCTTTGTTTTCTCCTAAACAGGTTAATCAGTACTTTTTTGGGTGGTCTGGGAAAGAAGAGGAATAAGACTTTTATCAAGAAGGAAATTGAGGGTGCTGTATACCCAATGTCTGAGTCAGTGCTAGTCACCTGCTGGGGAAAGCCCTTTACATCTATAGCAGTCCTGTTTTTCCTGACCCTGCAAATGTCCCAGCTGTCCAGTAGTTTTCCTGCTATTTAGAAAAAGGCCCTGCCACTACCAGGGATGTCATGGCCTCTTTCTAACTGAAATACCTCAAAGCTCAGGTTTGCCCCAGCACCTGTCCCACAGGTGTGTCTCTGTGCTAGGAAGCAGGATGCTTCACTCACGCAGCTCTGTGGAGGGCATCCCTCATTGCTTTGCTGTGTAGGTATGTTGTACCTTTGCCTTCCTCCTGCAAAGACATACCACAAAAATATGTTTCCCCAGCAGGTGAAACTCTCTCTGGACTTCATCCATCTGGATTTTCCTGAGGCTGAGAGAACTAAAGATGTATTCCAATTTCTAACAGCTGCTTCATCTTGAGTGTTACTCTCTTCTCTCTGGTAACAGGCAGCAGAATGAGAGAAAACAGCCTCAGGTTGCTCCAGGATAGGTTTAGATTGAATATTAGGAAATATTTGTTCACCAATAGGGTTGCCAAGTCCTGCAACAGACTGTGCAGGGAAGTAGTAGAGTCACCACCCCAGGTGGTATTTAAAAGATATGTGGATGCGACACTTATGGGCATGGGTTAGTGATGGACTTGGCAGTGCCAATTCAATGGTTGGACTCAATGATCTTAAGGGTTTTTTCCAACCTAAATGATTCCATGATATTATGATCTGCTGCTGGGGGAGGGACTGCTGTGGAAAATTAAGTGCTGGCTATGGTCCTCTTTGAACATCCTTGGAAGCCCTTGGGAGCCTTGATGATTCTTCTTTGCCTGCTCAAATCTTCTGCCTCCTCCTCCTCCGTGATGAGTCGTTCAAATCATACCTCTTCCTGGCAAAGAAGGTGGAGTCAGAGCAACAACTTTCAGCACTGCAAAAATGACCCCAAAAGAATGTATTCAAACCAGTGTTGTGTTTATATTTTAACAACCCACAGACATGACCTTTGACTGAGTTGTCCTTCCAGTCATCCCAGGAAGATACTGTCAGTCAGTGTTTTGTACAGCCCTTCTCAAAGCATTTTGGAAGACATTGTAGTGTTAGCTCCATTTCAGAGATGGAAAAATCACCAAATGAAAAATCAAGTAACTTTTAACTGTTAAAGTAGACGTGCAGAGCCAGGGACTGTGGGGGGCTTTATCTGTGCCAGAAATTCAGGCCAGCATTCTTCAGACATCAATATTCCCAAAGCAGAACCTACAGTTGTTGATTTTAGCCATTCTTGGGGCAGTATTTTCCCAGATTAATAAACTGAATTGCTAACAAACATCTTGTTAAATTCTGTGCAAGTTATTTAGAAGCATTAGAGTAACTTGTGTGGTCAGTGTTCCCTTACTATGTTCAGGGAGACACCAGAGATATTTCAGAAAAGAGAACAGCAGAAATGCTATCTRCTTAGATAGTGATCTGAAGTGAATAAATGCAACTCAGTTATCGACAGAAAATGTCCTTTGTTGCTTTATTCTGCCACTGAGTGCCAACAGCCCGTGCCAAGTGCAGACTTGATTTGCGTCACCACTGTAGTGATTTCTTCCCTATGTGACTTCTGCGACGCATGGCAATGATAACCTTGTGAYTCCTGGACTTACAGGGAGGCAAGGCTGAAGTAAACTAGACCGGAGWTTTTTATGGTTTTTCTTTCCTGTAATATAGACTTATGGAAATGTTGTCAGGGGGACTGCTTGCCTGTTATCTTTTGACTGGCACAAATATGCACCCATTTAATCTCTTTTAATAAATCTTCAAAGGTAGTAACAACAACAATAGTAATACAATACCAGCAACAATAAACAATACTCATAAAATCACAGATCATAGGGTGGTTTGAGTTGGATGGGAACTTTCCCCTTTGTCATGGACAGGGACACCGTTCACCAGACAAGGTTGTTCACAACTCCATCTGCCCTGGCCTTGATTCTTCCAGGAATGTGGCATTCACAACTTCTCTGGGCAATGTATGCCAGGGATTCACCACCCACACAGGGAAGTAGTTCTTCTAAGTATTTAATCTAATGCTCTTCTTTTTTAGTTCAAAACAATTCCTTCTTGTTCTGTCCCTCCATGCTCTCGTCAGAAGTCCCTCTCCAGCTCTCCTGTAGCTCCTTTAGGCACTGACAGAAGGTGTAATGCCTAACCAGAGCCTTCCCTTCCCTGCCTGGACAGCTCCAACTTTCTCAGCCTATCTTCACAGCAGATTTGCTTCAGCCCTCTGATCATCACCATGGCCTACTCTGGACTCACTCTACTTCTTGTTTTGGGGAAGTTATGGCATGAAAAACCAACAATAACATTAAACCAACAATAACAGTAAGAAAATAAAATATTAAAAGGGAATAACAAAATAGTAAAATATTGAAATAATAGCATAGTACAGTAACAAAGTAATAAAATAGGAAATAATACTGTAATGACATCATAAACTGCGTTACTTGTGTGGAACTAGGTCTGTGACTGTCTGAGGTCCTGGTGGTGGGAAGATACTCCAGTGTCCTGCAGCTGGAGCACTGGTTTTGTGGAGGCTGGAGGAGTGGAGGATATTTGGAGCAATGTTTTTCCTCAGCTCCCAACACTGCGTCAAAAGCAAAGAAACAGGTAAAAAATAATAAAAAAAAAATAAAACAGAAAAACCCACCCAAAACCAAAAAAATAAAAAACCCAAACAAGCCAAAAACATAAA
>QVAJ01000054.1:1005732-1031999 GCA_003546035.1 Mixornis gularis
TTTTAAACAGTTTTCTGGAATAACTTAATTGAAACCAAAATCAAGTACTTAAAGTATTTTAAGTATTTAAAGCAAGTATTTATAGTATAGTGTCACTGGTGATGATTTTTGATTTAAAGGAAAGACCTGTTGGAGTCTTACTTTTTCATTTGTATGGATTACAGAACCAYCAATGAAATTCCTGTTCTTTGACTCCCCCTTTACACAAGCCTCTAAATTATATGCAAGACTTCCGATTATGGATGAAGCATACACTGACAGGTAAAACATCCTTGATTGCAATATTAACTAAATAACTCAAAGCTCTTGGACAAACTTGCAAAAGTTCCTGGCTTTGCCATCAGTTTTGTGTACAACTGTGTTTTCAAGTCTCAAAATTCCCTTTCTCACTTTAAAACCAGCTGCAGCTCATTATCACTGAATTAGCACTGTCAGAGGTTTGGACTTGACTGATGTTGGGGGGAAACTCACTTGCGTATCTGGAGGTGAGAATGTTTACCGAAATTCAGTTCCTACAGAGTGCAACTGCTGAGTTTGGAAACACTCTGTGAACTTCAGCTCCATGAATTGCAGGAAATTTTGGATAAAATCTTGTTAATGGGTGTATTTCCAATCTTTCATGGGTAAGGTCAGATCTTTAGCTTATCTCTAATTCTCCTTATAGCTTGCATCACCAAGAGGGGTGTATTTCAACACATATGATTGCCTTTTCTGTTAATACATATGACAAGACGTGAAATGAATTGGCCCCTGCCTACTTTATAACTTTTTTATCTAAACAGTCAGAGGTGAGGTTATTTTTTAAGAGAAAGAGTTTCTAAAATTAAAAAGTACTTCTAAACACTTAAATGTTGAGGTGTTTGAACTGAAACAACTAAGTTACAAAAGCAGAGGTCAATACCAGAAATGAGGTTCCTTTAAAATAAAAAAAATGCAAACTTTATTTTTAGGGGATGTTGTCGCTGTTAAGGCAATGAAAGGGAAAGTTTCACTTTGCATTTACATTGTACAACAGTTGTTCACCTGAAAAAATGTTAACTGCTTTAGACTGATGGAGGAAAAGAAAGAAATTTAAAGTCAGGGTACTCAATTTCTCACCAACATTTGAGAAAGCAGTCTGGTTCTAATGTTTTTTAAAGTGTGTTGGAAATGACCTTTAGACCATTTTGACTCTTTTTTTTGTATTGAAATCTTTCTGTGTTTTCAAAGAACCATGGCAGATGCATTTCATTAAACCCATATTTCTTCAGTGAGTTTTCTYCACAGATGTGCATTAACCTGCCTCTGCAATGAATCAGATATTCWTTCATATTGAAAGTCAGTGATTCCCAGCTCCTTCTTTTAATTTGTTTGGGTTTTTTTCTCAACCCAGATTTTCTCTTATCTGCAACAGGAACAAAACCTCTCTTAATGGTCTGATTATTTTTATAGGGCAAGATGACCCCACGTGTCTTTGTCCTTCCAGCTGTAACCAGTCTCCACAAACTTCACTATCCAAATGCACCTTTTGAGGCTGCAGGTACCACACTGGATCTGGACACATGAGAGATAAATCAAGAGTTTCTCGGCAGAAATGCTGGTGAACCTACTGCATAGGTTTGACACAATATTGGTTTTAAGGGGAGAAGAAGGAGGGAAAGAGACTATTTCAAAGGAGAATAATAGAAATCTGTCTTATCTGATTATGGCTGGGAGAGAAGGCTACAGGTAGAAGTGTAGTAGARTGACAGTAGACAGGCCTAAACAGGGGAAAAGGGCTTCATGGCTGTCATTACGTTGCTATAAACTCAGGTAAGAATGAGTTTCCTACWTGAGCAATGTGAGAGAGTATTTGGTTTATTTTGTTTTACCCTTTAAGTTTCTTAGCACATTAAAAGCCTGTCCAAACTCAGAACTGGGGAAGTATTGAGAAAASGTCATATCAAGGTGGAATCACATGGACATTGTCAACTCTGGCTGCAGCTTCAGAATATTTGTGCAGCACTTACACCAGTGGGCCCAGTTCATCTGGAGGTGTAGATAGACTGAGTCCTGGCTCCCTTTCCTTCCCCTTGATTCAGCAGCTGGAAATGGGGAAAGCATGGCATACTTGTGACCTGGTTTTTGCGCTGTCCTTCAGGAACTTGATAGCAGTCCAAAAAGCATTCCTCAGATCACAGGCTGTTGACACAGTACCTCAATATGAGCTGTGAACAGGCTGGCTTCGTTCTATATTTACTGCTGCTGGCAGCCACCAGGAACAGTGCTGTGCTTGAAGCATTTCTAGCATGCTCAAAGCCAGCTCGAAAGCCCCAGAAAATGAATGTTACACAACAAATTGGATCTGATATTACTGGGCTTAGGCTATCACCAGGTGATGCCCCTTGYGTTGACCTACTGAATATTAGCCATGATATTGTGGTTCTTAATTTTCAAAACTATTTTTCTGTGGGGTTTTTTTTTGTTTGTTTGTTTGTGGTTTTTTGTTTGTTTGTTTTTTCTAGTTTAGGTCCCTGAGCTGCCTTACTGTAAGGCCAGCTGAGTACCACCAGGAGGGAAAACAATGAGTCAGATGCTTTAGTGCAAAAGAATGTGGGGCTCATCACCATCTTACTAGATATAACTAGGAAATACACCTATTTCCCCCTAGAAATAACAAGGGGGACAAAAAGTAAAACTAGAAACCTGGTACATAGAGGGTAAGAGTAATATATATTTAAATGTCTGTTGGCAGAGCACATAATACCCCTTCTATGAAGAAAGAAAGGGTATAATTTGGTTGAAAATTCTTGTTCTTTAAAAAAGAAATTAGGATTTCAGACCTCTGAAAAAAGGAAATTAAAAAAAAAAAAGAGCTGACAATTGCTGATTCATTTTTCTTTGCTCCCTTCTCTCAATAACTCCAATAGTCAAGGTTATAATTATGCTTATCAAAGAAGCTAAAATCCTGCAAGCATTGGAAAATTAGCTCAAATTCAAGCATGTAAGCTTGCATCTATAACCAAGCCATACAGATGTACATTCATATGAGCAAATTTCTTACCATATCTTCATTGGTGAACTTTATGTACAGATGATGGTGGTTTATCTTTTGTTCTGACTTCTCTTCAGCAGTGGGGAAAATAAAAAATCTCTGACTTATGCTGAAATGCATTTTGTCTGGGTTGTGATGGTTTTAACTTCTAGCCTCAGTTTACAAGATATGCTAGGCAAAAACAAAGGAAGGAAGAACAATAGCCTCAAGTGAATGAAGTCATGTGTTATGAACCCCTGGAAGGGAGAGGGGGACAAGCCTTACTAAATTTTTTCAGTGTGTATCAAGTAGAAAGTAGAGCCCAGAAAAGAAACATTCAAACKCAGATTTCTGCAAGTGATTCAACTATTTGTTTTTCCCTTTTCTCTAGTAAGCTAACTTTATTACTGTGGCAATGCTGAGACTTCGGTGTGTTTCAAACCAATAATCCTAGTTGCTTCAAAATCCTTGAGTGTTCACCTTTTAGTTTCTCTGTCTTGGATACAAAAGGCTAATTTTTATATTTGTTAAGGAATTGATTAAATGTAAAGCCTGTGAAACTCTTGAATTTAGAGGCAGCGATTCTGCTGTTGGTATTGGCTGTCAAGAGAAGTCAGTGATCAGAGAGAGTAAATCATCCTCTCACAGAGTAAATCAACTAAGAATATTAGAGGTGCTGCTCTGCACTTCTGTGATTGAATGTCTGTATTATATGAGACACTCCCCCACTTCCACCATAATACCTTAAGAATACTGTAAAAAACACAGCTTCTGAATAAATAGCAGACCTTTGCAGAAATGGGAACTTATCTTGTGCAAATCCTCCCAGAAGAGAAGTTTTGAGCAGTGCTGGTAGAACAGCAGTCTGAGGTCAGCAGTAGCTTTCATAAAGCAAAACTCATAAACAAGCTGGTGAGTCAAACTCATTTCCTTGACTAACAGGAATAGGATTTCATAAACACAGCAATCACTTGGTGCTCTCCAAACCAACTGTGGACTGTGTTCACCAGTTTACGTAGCCCAGAAACAGAGGGGAAGGCAGCTGTTTCCAGCAGTTCTTTTGGAAACTGCTAAAAAGATATTCTTTCAGAAAATATAATAGTGGTTAGACTTTGGGTAACAGGGGAGACATTTTATTAGGACTCATTTAACTTGATAATTCTGCCTTATTTCTGACCTACTCTTTGCTGAATTAGTACATTTTTTCATGTTTATTCTATATCCTTCTTAATGTATTTACTTGTGTTTAAAAAAGTCAGTGTGCAAGATCAACCTGAAAAAAACACCCAATATCATAAAATTCACTGTCTTTCTAGTGAGGCAGCTAGGTCCTTCAAATCTTCTTTATTTCAGTGGAAATTCAAGTAGATCAGATTTGTAAGGGAGGTAAAGACCTCACTAATGCAAATACTTTATCATTTAAACTCAGAACACTGTTTTTAGCATTTATTATATATTTTATCAGCCTTTCCAAAATGTTGTGAACCAGTTAATCAAATACAAAACATATTCTGTACTCAGTTACAATTTTATTCCAAAGGTTATATTTTAAATATTTTATTTCTCCAAAAGTTGATAATGTCTTTAGCCCARTTCATGAACATTCTACCTCAGTGTTGGTCCTCTGCAACTGCAGACCAGCTGCACATCATGAATTCACTTCCATGGACATTTCATGCCTGCAGTCATATGAGAGGCCTAGGTGGTAGTCAGGAAACACAAAGAACACGCTGAGTCCAGAAGTCCCACCTGCAGCTGCCCACAGTGGAGGATTAATTTAGCTTACACACGCCTTCCTTCAGATTCTCAGGTGGGGTGTGAGCTGCAAAAAATTTTCTGCATTGTTCTGCAACCCTGTTCTCTGTGCTACGTCATTCATGTGTTGACACTGAAAAGGTATTGAAACATCACAATATACTGATCCTAAGGGTTTGGTAAATAAACCATAAACTGTGAAGGAGAGAATGTGTCTGTCTCCTTATCTCCCTAATCTTATCTTGCTCTTGTTCAAAGATACTTAGTCTTACTGGAATGCCAATATCCCATGCAAGAGCTTTGTTTCTGGTTTCTGGTTTCTTGTTTCTTTGTCTGTTTCTTGAAAACTCAGACTGGCATTGTCGCTTTCTCAAAGATGTGCTGCTGCCCTTGCCACCACTTAGCCCTTGTAGGCAGAGACAGGAGGTGGGGACTTGTCCTGACACTGATTCCTCACACTCTCCACTGCTGGTGAAAAGCAATGGAGAGCTTCCTCCTTCTCCATGTTTGTGAGCTGGTGGCAGAACCTGATGGAGCAGGTCTTGAATCATCACAGTACAGTGAAAGCTGTCCATCATCCATATTAAATACCTTTCACACTGCTCTGGTGTCCCACTCTGCAGGCAGAGTTCATGTCGTCAAAATTTTGGAGCATGTGTTAGCCTTCAGATATTAGAGTGGTTGGTTGATGCTAAGTTTTTTCAGTGAAAATAGACACAAACTCTCTCCAACATTGTCAGTGGGGAGTGGAAATGTACTAAAATTTACCAAGATGTATACCAAATGGAAAAATCCTAATTTTTTCTCAAAGTGCACCCTTCTGTTTTTTCAGAAACCTGTGCAGTATAGCCTCATGCACTGGAGGGTTACTTACTACTATTTCTATGGCATAAACTCACCCTGCATAGCAAGGACTGCATCTTGCATTCCTCTCCTTTTCCTCTCCCAGCCTCCTTGTGTACCTCTTGCTACTTACCCTGAATGCCAGCAGTAAATGTCACATTTCTTCCAAAATTTTAATCCACATTTTTCACTTGTTCAATGGTAAGTTTTTCTCTATGTCTTTCCTTTCTACCACTCCAGGATTTTTATATATTTCTCTGCTTTTGCTGTTTTCCCTTTTACCCTTATACCTCCACTCCTTACCACTCTCACATATTTCTTTCTTTCTCCTTTCCCTCTCTCAGGATTTTAATGTTTTCAGAAGTGTATTAGAAAGCTGAAAGAGCTGAAATGGAATAATTTCTTTGGAAAAAAGTCAAAGGCTGCTAAAGTTTGAAGTTTTGATGATCACATTCCAGTAAACTCTCCACCCTGATGTGTTTCAGTTTTCCCCAATGGTATCAGTCGTGTTTTGCCCTTCTATTTTCCTTGAAACTTCAGGACTGATTGAGTACATGTGACATTCATAAGTTGTTGTGTAACAGTCAAAAGGAACAATATATTACGGCTGAGAACAAGACCTTGCAAGCTCAGTCATCAACACCAAGAAGCTGAACTGAAGAAAATTTTCTCAGCTGGGAGAAGATCCTGGAGACCTGAAAGCATCTTCATCCTTAAGGGTCAGGGGGCTGAATGGAACAGAACAAAGAGTCCATGGAGAGAACAAGCTGTCTATAGACACAGAGCTTTGAACAAGCAAAAACTCCAAAAATACAAAACCCTCAAACTCCGAAATGCTG
The DNA here is from genome assembly GCA_003546035.1 of Mixornis gularis. Taxonomy (NCBI): domain Eukaryota; kingdom Metazoa; phylum Chordata; class Aves; order Passeriformes; family Timaliidae; genus Mixornis; species Mixornis gularis. The sequence continues at coordinate 1,012,162 of QVAJ01000054.1, forward strand.
GAAATCAGATGGTTTCTGGCCAGTTGTTCTTGGTTTGGTTTCTTTTTTGGTTTTGGATTTTTTTTTCAGTCATGACTATGTCTAAGTAAATGCAAACTGAGGAAGCAAAAGGTAACTAAAAACTGTTTTGCTAGCAAACTGAAAATGAAAATGCAATACTTTATCATAGTGCAGTTATTCCACCTGGAATATTATAATGGCTGCAATTATTTTGGAAATATGTTTGGCAGAGAAACTTGGAATGGAAACACAATAAATTAATATTATTTTTGATATAAAGTGAATGAATTAAGTTGTAGATATAGCCTTATTGTACCTGGCATGTGCAACTCTATATTGTCATCTATGACAATAATTAGGAAAACATTTAGGACCTTCTGTGAAACAGAAAGATAAAACAACATCCACCACTGCTGAAAATAGACACAGAGAATGATAAAAGTTGAACCTTGTGGGATTTCCTTGACATCATGGAATTACTCCAATGCTGGAGTAATAGTTGACAGGATTATGGGAGGGAGAAACATTACAAACTCCCACTGACAAAGAAGTGGCAAGTCATCTCAGAAACGCCAGGAGAAACTCTGATTAAGCATAAAGAAAAACCTCAAAATTCATTGTAATTGAAATTCTGGGCTAGCTGAGTAGGATCAGGCAGAAATGAGTGCCATATGATCTCTTAAAATTAATATAGAGATGATTTCTGTATATTCCATGAGTAAGAATTTGTAATGGTCTTGGGAGTGTAACAGAAAAACTTTGCTACTAAAGAATACATCCTACAGTAAATACTGAACTCTGTTTCAGGCAACCCAGTCCTCACATCTACATTAGTCTTTCCACATCTGCTTCATATCCAACTTATGTCAACCTTAATTGAAATCTGTTACCATCTGCGTTTGGGTGGGCTGCATTAAATGAGTTATCATGAAAAAAGTAACTTCTAGCATGAATTCAATGTCATTCAAATTCTTCTGGTCCCTTCTGTGACCTGAATGGAGAAGCCGAAGAGCCTTGACTCATTCAGAATTGGAAGTTAGAGAACCAGGTTTTTACAGAAGTGAGGAAAAATGTTACTTTTAGTCTGGAGAATGATGAGGGGTTAAGATATAGGGGTTTCTATACAGTGATATTTGCTTATTATACAGAAACATTGAATAAGCACCCACATGTCCACAAGTCTTTTACTTTGCAAAATCTTTTTCTTTTGATCTGTATCTAATGCAAAATTTACTTCAACCATAACATTTCTAAATTTATAGGAAAGAAATTACTAAACAAATAAAAGAGCTGGAACAGATGTTAATGTCCTCACTCTAGGGAGGTCAAATGTAAATTCACTGTGGGAGACCAAACTCAGTAATTGGACTGCCTAACAAATCAGATTCCCAGTGTGTGCTGTGATATGTACAAGTCCTTTGTTTTTACACAATAGTGCCTTTATCATTGAAATCTCCATATTATGAAACAAGAACATTTCTTGAGATACTCGTGGTTTCTATTGAGGGAATAAAACCCCATATATGAATCTTTGAGTAAAAATTCAGCGTTACAGCTTTTGACTTGGCTGTTACATCAATAGGTAAATCAGATACAGACTTATTAAGGGCTTGTTTTCATAAACCAGTCTTGCTTTTGGAGAAGTTAACGGGATGTTTGTCACTGGCAATACTAAGGGATGGCTACAGACCAAAGAATCATAATATAAATGGGTAAAAGGTCTAGAATATTGACTGTGGGGGAACAGAATTTGACTTGGGACCTGCAGAAGCCTTTCCAAGCTATTATATTCATGTTTATATGACTAGTTTTATTTTATTACCAGAGATCTTCTTTTTTGAAGTACCTATTATATTAGTGACCCCTTCTAAACTGTATAATCTTAGTCTTGGTATCTTTCTAATTTTTTGAAAAGATCGTAGATTTAAGACCAGGGAATAATGAATGCAGTAGAAAAAAGCCTCCCCAACAGAATCCTCCTTAGTTTCTTGGTTGAACTGGTAGCAACATAGATAAGTTATGTGAGGCTGAAAAATTTCCTGATGTCTTTATACCACTATGGGAAAAAGGTAATGTTTTTGAGGGTCTGAGCAATCCAGAGAGATCAATAAAGACAATAGGTCTTAGATGAAATAGCTGGCAAAATACCTAACTTTTAGGAGGGGCATCATTAAAACAGAACATTCAATGACWATTCAAGTGTAAATTAATCAGCATAAATATTCATACACGCTTCATCCTTGAAGAACCACCCTCTTCTGAAAAGCACAGCTTTAATAATGTTTTACATCACAGCTTCATGATATCATCACAAAATTTTGGCCTAGGAAGTGACATGTGTGGCTATTGCTCATTTTATTTTGTGAAAGCTCAAGGTTTCTTGTTTGGGTGTTCATAATTGTGGTAATCCCCCTTAGGAACCAGTAATGGATCTGTGGGTAAGTATTGCAACCACAATGTATGTCATGTCCTTGGAGTGCAGCCATCGTCTTTCAGGGACAAGGAGGGAATTCTCCTTTGACTCTGGGTGCTCCTATCAGTTACTACTTAGTCACAGATCCACTGTGCTCTGCAGGTATTTTGGCTTCCAAATGAACTACAAAAGGTTGACAAACAGGAGACACCCACTGAGAAAATAGCATGAAAGTATGATTAAATTGGTGCTATGTAGTGTTTAGCACCTAGGTTTATGTGGGTTAACATTCCATCTTTATTTCTGTATGTGCACAGATTGAGAGCTGGAGAAAAATGATAGTTTCTTCCTTGTTTGTAAGTGCCACCCTCTTCCCTCTTTTCCCAGCGTCTTTTGGGTTTATTGCCCTCACCAGGACAGCAGAGGAATGAGTTTGGAATCAGTGGGCTGTTACTCTTCTGTAGGCCAGAAACTGCAGTACTTGTTGTTTGGGTGTTTGAGTCAATATCTCTACCAAGGATAAACACAGGATGAAAGGAAATGGACAGCAGTTGGCAGAGGCCCAACAAAATTCTCCACCCTTCAGAGAATATTTCCTTAGGCTTTGTAACTAAGTTCTTGGTAGTCCTAAGTTCCACTTAATGTGGATGTAGAAATATGCAGTATATATATTTTTGAAGTCAAAGCAAACATTGAAGAACAAATTGTGAAATCTCATTTGGCAGAGGGAGGTTGCATCATTGGCTTTTCTCTCAGCCTCAGGAGGTTTCATAACATCTGAAGATATCATCATGACTGTGAGAAAGCTGACATTTTAGAAAGAGTCTAAGAATGCAAAAATAAATATTAACCATTAAATATCAGGGATGTCAAGGAAGTGCACAAATGATCATAAATGATCACAGGATGCTTAACAAAGTAATGATCATTAACGACTTTTAATATGTATGTCTAGTAATGCTTAATTTTATCTGTAACAAGAACTCAAGGGCAAAAAAGTTTTAATGTGACTGACTTAGAACCTACCACACTTTTTTTGAGGACATGCAGCTTTTCATGTGGGGTTTCTTTTTCCTGTTTTGTCTTTCACCAGTAGAAATTTGATTTGGGATGAAGAAAGGAAAAATTTTCCTCTTTTCTGGGACTTCCAGTCTTAAATCTGTAACAGAAAATAAGGCATGCCCACACACCTTAGACCTTAAGCAAATGTATTGTCATTTGAAAATCTTGGACATGTCATTTTTTTCTGGCTTTTAGAAATAATTTTCCATTAATGAGATGAAAGGAAAACTCTTTCATGATAGCTCTTTCAAAATGGTATGCTTAGATTGACAGTGCAATTGAAATTATTATGATTGGACTAAAGTTGCATTATTTTGATATTTCATACAAATGCATTCAGTTTCACGTCTACATCGAGAGAAAAATGAACTGAATAACTGAAAGAAAACAGGAACCTTCKACATGAGTAATTCATGTAACCAACACTTTTCTCTTTTTCTAAAGATGCCTTTTACCAAGGATTCTGTTATTTATTAAACAAAAGTCACTTTATCTGAATTAATAACCTCATTGACTGCTGTGTGACTGGGATTGCATGAAGATGTCTGATTACACATAGTCAAGGTTGGGAAATGTAAATGGTATCATGTATGGCCTTCTTTTCATCCTTTTACTCATTCACTTCTGGCAGTGTGTCTCTCTGGATCCTTCTGACTCGCAGAGGTTGAGACATTCCTCTTTGGAAGACCACTTCCAAAGATGAATGGAAACAAAATTGCTACAGAAAACAAAATTGCTACAGGATATAGCCTGGTGATTCATTCACTAGATGCTCTCTCCCTTCTGAGTAACAAGTGAATCATAGCAGATGCTAAGGGTGGAAAAGGCTGCTCGTCAGAAAATTGTGTGGCTATGTTTACTGCTGTCCTTGTATGTCAACTTTGTATTCTCCCATTCTAAGGTGTGTCAGGCCCACAAACATTATTAGCAGATCTGTTTTGTCATTCATGTCAGCTAAAAAGGAAAGGAGATCATTGATTTACGATAAAGTTTATTTTAYGGGAAATGAAATGACCTCTCAAGGTTTGCAAATGTACATCCAAATTCCTAAAATCCAGACCTGTTTTCTGAGGGAAGATAGGTCACACCATGAGCCTGACCCAGTGATAATGAGGGATTTCTTGTGGAGCTTTTCCTCCATGTCTTTCATTTTTCTGTCCATCCCTGACATACTATTCAAGAGAAAACTGTTCCACGTTATGGAATTTCTTATGCTTTATCTAAGACATTGGCTATGTGAAGGTTTTTTTGAAAGTTTGGGGAAGTTTATGAGTTACAGGTAATTTCCCTTGTTTATATTTTGTACATTTCTTAATCTGTGAGAGTCTGGGATAGTAATGAAAGTGAGAGAAGAATAATGAAATATTAATTATTTTATGCTTTAAGGAATTATTTTATGATTTAAGGAATCATTCTTCAGGTGAGAAGGTTCCTGACTGAAGATTTGTGATGGCAGTAGGGGTTAGATTTTTATAGCATAAGGATGTGTTAGCTATGATGAAAAAAATGCTGTTCCAGACTTTTTATTAGCTGTAGCATATAGATAACTAAATAATAAGATTCAGATTTACTGGCTTTTTAAGGATTTCTCTATTTCTCTTCATATGTATCTTTTGGGTATGAATAATACAGTCATTTTTTAAGGTCCTTTAAGTATTCTTCACCTTCTCAGCATCTTTGGGAACTAACTACACTGCATTACAAAGTATGTATGAATCCATGTCATGCAAAATTGCTATTAGAGTGTCGGTTTTACATATCACACATTTTGAAATCTTGTTCTCTTGTGCGTGAATTTTCTCTCATAAGAGTTGTTTGTTAGCCATTGAGTGGCTGGTTTAAAACATAAACAGAAGACCTGTTTTTTGTTTGATATTTTTCCCCCTTGAGATTCTCTCTGCTTATGGATTGTACACCCCAGGTTTTTCAAACTTACTATCTGAAGGTTTTTATACAGTAAATAGCTGCAGATAACTCTCTTACCTACTTTCCTCCAAGTTAAAGAAAACTTTTTCCTCCACTTTCTCTGTGTTGTTTCTTCAATTTCCAATTCTTTCCCATTTGCTGAGTAATACTGAAGTGAACTGGCTTATGGTCCTTTTACTTCCTCATTTGTGTATTGGGATAATTAACTGTGTAGTTTGTAATCCCAATACTGGGACAGTACTGACAGATTCTTTGGGTGGTAATGACAYGTTCTTTTAAATTGCCATCTTAAGAGCTAGGGTCAAATCCTGCTGCAGTAGCTCAGATTTCATTCTGCCTTGTAATTACTGAGTATCTTCATGAGGGCTTTCATGACTAAAGGGACACAAAAACTGAAAACAGGTTGTCTGCTCACAAGGTAATACATATGAAGATGAAGTTAAATGCTTGGAGGACTCATTTCTGTCCCTGTTCCAATATTTCTGCCTTCTGCTCTGCATCTCCTCACCTGCAGTGTTTTGTGCTCAGCTCTCTGAACACCTTATCATGTTTTCCCTTACCATGAGAATGGATCCAAAATAACTGTTGTGTTTTCCCCATACCTTTTCTTTGTTCATTGGGTGCAGATTGATGTTATGCTGCAAATATATTTCCCCTTCTCCATATGGTTCAGAATGTGGTGGTGACAAAGGAACAGCATGCACATCAGAAGCCATGCTGGAGGTGCTGACAATGAGCATCTTTACTTTTTTGTTTGCTACACAAAAAGAAGGGTATGAAATTATGGAACTACAAACGATTGTCTGGTTTTGCATTTGTATTATCTTTAAAAGGAAAACCCTTCTGCAGAGGTTATAAAATAGGCTAAGATTTATTTACCTAAGAGATAAGTAATTTTATTGCTTGCAAGGTTATTTATGACATTAGCAAAGACAAACAGAAGGATGAAAGCAAAGATAACCTTTGTTGTGAATACCCAAGAGAAAATCTTCATAAACTATGAGTTTAGGAAGTGCCAAGTGGATTACTTTCCCCATTTTCATTTCTAGAAGTGGAGTTAGAGGTTCATTAATGCATGAGGGTAAGACCAGCATATGCTRCACTATTTTTGTCCATCATCTGAGCAAATTAATGACAAATAACAGTATTAATTCAATAACCTAGGAAAGTTGCACAGCCTTAATGATGAACTCATGATGGAGTAAATCACCGGATTTGTTTCTCTCAGCTGTGTCTCCTGAATTTGTACAAGAAGACAGTCTTACTGGACTGGGACAGGGCAGAGCTAGGAACATGTAGGTCTAAAAGAAAGATCAGAATGTACGTGCTGACACTGCATAGGACATGAGTTTCTTGGAAAGCAATGAGCTAAGTACAATTTTGGTAAGATTCCAAACACATTTCAGGGTGTAGCTGATGATATTTTTTTGTCCTTTCTTTGGAACTTGAGTTTTTTTAGTTTCTAGGTTTCAAGCTTTTCTCACAAAACAAGGTGGTTAGAAAGTTATTGCCCACAAAACTCCAAAACTACTGTGAGAGTCACGTTGCCTCAATCCAGAGACTGGAGCTTTTCTGGAAGTACTAGAAAGTACATGATGAAATCACACCCCTGGGCACCACTTGATAGAAAAAGAGGAGTAACCTCCCAGAGGGAGACCCTGGCGCAGGGTTAGCACACAGCTGCCTCCACCATCACAGAGCTGGAAACTTGTCTGGTGCATTCTGTTGGTCCTCTTTATCCCTTTAGTCTACTTCATACCTTTCTTCATCAAACATTATGTGGTCTGTTGTTTTCTTCACCATGCAGTGGTGCAACACAAGGGTTAGAGCAACATTGGAAGGCAAGGGGAGCTTGTTACACACTGTCAGATAAAAATTGATAGGAGTGGTGCTAGGCAGGACAAAAATCTTACTGATATTTGAGTTTTTCACAGGTAGAAAGACTTCTCTTGGGAATAAACTGGGCCTCATCAAAAAGAGATAGCTGGTGGATGACCCAGCTCTGGACAACTATAGTGGCATTGTCCCCAGGTATTTGTAAATCATCTCAGTGAAGGATGCTGATGAACCATCAAAGCAATTTGGAAGGAAGATTGACAAATTTATTTATACTAATTAAAACTCAGTTGGTATTGCTAAGGACCCAAGCTGAAGCTGCWCAGGTCACCTCTATTTTCTGCATAAAATGAGCAAGGCCAGGTGTAGGGGCTGTTGAAAGAGAAAACTGGCTTAGGTTTAGACAGGAAAAGCAAAATAAGCAAATATTAATTATTTGCCAATTGCCATTATTATTAGAAAATCAACACTGGTGAGAAATATAATTMCTGTTTTGTTTTATTTTTTTGGAAATGAAGATAGCAGTAAAAGGTGACGAAATATAATCAAAAAAAACAAGATAAGACTAACCCAGCTTCTTTTATTTTCTCATTTTAAAAAATCAGTATTTTCAACTCTATCCATTCAAAAAAAATTACTAATATCTAAAAATTAATAAGTTTGAAGATAATGTGTATGCATGTGTCTATCRGTTTAAATATCAGGTTTGTGATATCAGAGTTCATTCCAGTTATGTTTTCAAATCTTCCTCAGCAATGTATTAGCTGTTTACTTATTTTTATTGCACTGGATATTCTCTTGTTATCAATTGACTTGAGGAAAGAATTCTTTAATATTCAGATATGAATGCAACCAAAAATCAAACCTCAGAATAGTGTTCTGTGCTCTGATAACAAAATAGTAATTTAAATTAGAACTTAYATATTTTGTTTTTCAGGTTTGGCTTCTTTTGTCTGGTTGGTTGGTTTTGGATTTTAATTTTATTTTAGTATGGTGGTTTTTCTTGTCTGTGGTTTGTTGTTTTGTTTTTTTTTTTTTTCCCATTAACTTTTAACTTCTTTTAGGATAGTATGGATTCCATAAGGTGCATCTGTCTTACATGATTATACCTAAGACAAAAAGTCCCCACACCTGTATTCTAGMCAAGAAGTTGTGTCTTCTGCCGTGCTTGTTTAAGCAGCAAAGTCCAGCCTGAAGCTCGTGCCACCCTGTTCCCACCAGYAGCCCAGTCACCTCTGGAGCACTGACCTATTTGCCTGGCAGGCTACTAAGAGTTACAGCACCTAACTATTTCTGCTTTCTCCTCCAGGCAGTAGAATGAGTTTGTGGTGGATCACTTTCTCACCAACTGCAAGGTAAGAATAAGACCAGTCTTATCATCTTTGAAGGCTCATGAGGGTATGATAATGGATTCTTTGCCCTGTGCTGGTACAGTGCTTTGTTGCAATCACATTTAGTTTGTCCTGCTACTTCTCCTTTAAAAAATAGTACAGCTCAAGAAAGAGCAGCTCCTGCTTAATGGTGATGACATTGCCAAGTTTTTAAAACGTTGTTGCTTGGTGCTGGTGTTTCTGAGAAGTTGTGGGAAGTTCAGTCTTGTGTGATATCAAGACAATTGCTATAAACAGCTGCTCTCAATCACCAAGGCAAYCAAGGCAGTGAAGGGGTATGTCAGGGCTGACATAAGAGAAATCAGAAAAACAAGAAAATAATAATAATTATTATTAATAATAAAAACAACAAAGACAATAACAACAATAATAATAGCATCATTATCAACAAAAATGATTATAAGGTGGGGGAGGGGCTGGGGAAGGGAAACCCAGCATTGGTTACATAAACATGACTCAGCTTCTGTTCAGTAAGCCCTCTGTTCAAGCTCATTACACGACACGTTTAGAAGGGGTTTTTGTACTTCTTTCCTGGCTTCTCCACTCTGATTTCCTGTTTACAGTAGGCTAGGAACAAAACTTGTCAGAATATCTGGAGAGCTGGACCCAGGCTGCAGTAGAGCTCCTGCCAGATCAAGTATTTCAGGATTTAGATCCAGAGATGTCCTGGCAATTTCCCAGAGTTTAACAATAAACACAATATTTTCACTCCAGCAGCAGTTGTATGTTCTGGTATGCACACACCAGCTGCGTTCCTGCTCCTACAGTCAAAGTGTTTTCCCAGACAGAATACTTCAAAAAACAAAAATAGGCTAGTGCCATTTAAAGGCCTATTATTTTTAATGCACCGTTTTGTTTTCCAATATATTTCCTTATTTCTAAATTAAACTCATCAAAACTAATAATTTAATCATGTAGCTTTTAGAGACTTTTCAAACATATGGATTGAATATGTGTAAAGGAAAAAGAAGTGAGAAAATACATGTGCAGGTTTGCTTTGTAATTTCTTAAGCAAAAATTACCAACACTGGCCATACCATTAGAGAGCATGTAATAAAATAAAGGAAAATGTGAATCTGTGAAGTTTASCTCCAAAATTTCCTTTGCAGACACCAAAGAAGCTGAAATGGTTAATAGCTATAAGAACCTCTTCAATAATAGAAGAATCCATCAATTCTGTTTTCAGAGTTTATCCAAGGGACATGTACATATATAAAGCCAGGAAACTCAGAAATTTAACATGCAGTTTTTTAGTCTGACTTCTAAATCCTGTGTTCTACCAGATTAGCTTCAATGGAAATTTAAAAAAAAAATACCTCTACATAAAATAAAGTGTAGAACAAATATATTTTGTAAAGAAATAAGTTTTAGTTTTAAGCCTTCAGAAGATTGTTTATAACATTCCTAAATGGAAGAATAAGCAAAGCATTTTAAATATGGAAAATAAATTGCAGGTGTCTTTTTTTATTTGTTGAAAAAATCTTTTTTGCAATCTTAAAATGAAATCTTAAGTTTTTTCCTGTCCAGTTAGTTGACGTCATGCTTTAGGCTAGAATGGCTGGAACGTGTTGCTGATTATAGCAATTGCCTGGTCTTCCATTATTTTAAAAAGAACAAAATTACTTARAAAAACATATTAAAGGAAATTATTTGGGTAGCCCTACCTAGCAAAGGATCGCTTCCCTAGTGCTCCTTGTGTGTTTCATTCACATGAAACCTCATTCAAATCCAGAATTATCTCAGGCTTTACTTAACACTTCACGGTCATGCTATAAGATGTGGGAGATGGAAAGTATGTGGAATATATTGCTATTTAAAACTTGCACAGTTCTGGAACCCTGAAGACTACTGAGATCATTGTGAAAAAAAGTAAAGAAGGTGAATGTGAGAAAGTGTTCTTCAAAATTCTTAATTTATTATTATGAAGAGAAAAATGAGATCATCAAGATGATTTTCAGATACTAAGTCTCCTGTATGGCAGAAAGAGACTAAGACTCTCATGGCAGAATAATTACTCTGGATTCACAAGCAAAAGTGTATGCTTAGTAGAAATGATCAATGTGAAATTTTTGGTAGTTGTTTGATGTAGTTTGATTGGATAATGACATTTTATCTGCATCAGTCTATAAGCRTTGCTTATAAATATACTCTCAAAGACACCTGGAGCAAACTCAGAGAGCAAAGTATAGGTTTTGAGTTCTAACTTATTGCTACTTGTGCATATTTATTTACTCCAATGCACASAGAATACTCTCAGAAAGAGAGACTTAGGCAAGTTTTCTCTTTGTTGTTGTTGAAAGCAGGTTTCCAATGGATAGCATAAATATTGCATGGTTCTTAGAGTTCTCCTTTACCCCAAGAATAAATCAAAGGAGAAGATGGCCACCAATGTGTCCCTACTAAATGGAAGACTACAACTACAGTTTTTGTTGTGTTAAAAAGGTGAAGTCAGATTTGTTTTAAGAGTTAACCATAGCTAAACTATCTTCATGCAAGCAATAAGAGGTATTAGGATGGAACATCAGAATGTCTGTCTCTCTCTTTCATACATGGGCAGTACACACCCCACTCATGGCTCCAAAGAGAAAGGCAGAAAAACATTGTATTAGAAACATAACATTATCCTTGAAAATTGTAAAATTTAGTTGTTATCTCTTCTATGACCACTGTTTYAGGTCACTCAATAGGAAATTGCAGCATTTTGAGAAAGCAGGTTACATGAACAGAGGGCATACTGGAGACTTGCTTTCCTTGCTTCAGCAACCTCCTCTTAAGTAAACATAGAAGGAGTATTTCTGTGCACAGCAGTGTCTGAGGCTTGCAGGAAAATGGGGGTTCAGATAAAGCATCTTCAAAACTGCAGTCCTCTGTGTTGCCTATGCCTTAGCTGCATTAAATGACCTACTTTTCTCTATCCAAGTGTTAAGCTGGGGGTGGTGGACACCACTGGTGCCCTTCCAGAGTGACAGGACAAATAGCTCACTGGTGAGAGCATCAGTTGCTTTAGGGAGCAATGGAAATTAGAGCAGGGTCTATTAGGAGACGATGTGGCTGTCAGGAAACTGAACACAGGCTGTCTGGCAAGACTTTCTGCTTACTGGAACACACAGGGACTTACAAGACAAAACTGCATATAGTATATTTTTTCAGTAATTGCAAAGCATATTTTACTGTAAAAACCCAATTTCTCTTAATGTTACCTGATATGTTACTAATGAATTAAAGAATTCATCTATTCATCTATGCCATCTATTAGACATACAGAGCAGTTGAGAGTGCACTAGTTGTACCATGCTGGATCTGTGAAGATGCAAACCCAATGGAGCATTCTGCAGTTTTGCTTGCAGAATTCTAAGACTTAGGCTAAAGACATCATGAAGTGAAATACAAGAATGCACCCAGATAATTTATCTTTAGTAAGTTGTATGAGATAAGCTGTGTCCCTTAATTTTTACAGTGTCCCTACCCTACGGGATGCTTCATTCCTTTCACTTCAGAAGTAAGAGTTTAAATCTCATAACTGGCATTCATAGAAATCTTTTAGCAATGTCSTCCTCTATGTTCTATGATATTTGGAATGTTGATGCCACAATTGAAGTACTATTCTCCATGATTTAAAAGAGAATTTTTCTCTTAGAAMCTTTCCTCTAAAAACAATTGAAAGAAAATAAGATTTTGAAATACTGTTTTGATCAACTGAAAGATATATATGTCAATTTTCCAATAAATAAAACAGTGCCTGAAAAAACATACCTAATTCAAAACCATTATATTTATGCCTCTCTGTATCCTAATCATGAGCTGATGGGTTGAAAGGCACCAGCAGAATGTTATCATTGCCAGATTCTACATCTGGATCTTTGATTTATWTGACAGACATGTAACATCCAAAATATCTAGGCGAACCGCCAGTGACTGTTTAGATGTTGGTGGGGGAACACATAATGGTCTTCACAGATCTGTATACAGTCATTCCCCCAGAACTGCCTTTTTCTGCTTGTCTTTGTTTGGGTTGACCTTGTGTGGATTGAGACAAGAACTTTTCTATTTGTTTTTTTTCCATAAAAGGAAGGTSACTGGGAAAGTTGAAAATTTATTTTTCTGCAGCTTTAGTGATGCAGCAGTCATGAATCAGAGCTAGATGAACTCAGTTAAAGAGCCAAAAGTAATTAAAATCTGTGAACTGCAAGGAAATCAACAGAATGAAAGAAATTTCATTCTTTTAACTGAGTAAACATAGTCAGTGAGCCACAAATCCTACTTTTGATGATCATTTTTGCCTTTTCTATATACTGTGCTTATGTAATATAATGCCCTCAAAAAAAAACAAAAGGAAAAAAGTACATGATATGTACTATCATGTAGAAGCAAACTGTACATTCATGAAATTAATGGTACAGAACTGAGCTTGTCATAACCCATATAAGCACACAAGATGTGAAAAGGCTGAGCCTATTATTTCTATTTCTTTAATAAGACCAATTGCTTATATGCTATTTATTTAAATAATGGCAACCATCTTCCTCCCCCACCCTTGCTTTTTCCTTTTGGAGAGAAACAACTCCTAGAAATAACTAGTGTCAGCTGTGAATTCTGGAGGAGAAGCCAAGAATATAAAACCCGTGCATGTGTGGACAGATCTGACCCTCACCAGGAACATGGTGACACGGTCTCTCTTCCCCGTCCCGGACAGCCTGTTGTCAGCAGCACCTTTTAGAGACAGGAGCCAAGGGACTGATTTTCCCTGCAGCTGCTCCTGAGAGTCAGACAGCCCTTGCTGAGGATGAGGCTGCACTTTCGCTATCCCTGCTCAGAGGCGATGGTGCCTGGATCCTGCTGACAAGACCCAGTGTTCCCACAGCACCCCTATTAAGGTGTTTGCCCATGTTTACATCACTCAGTGTGGAGGGTTCTTTGCTCACCCACGACATTCAAACCTTGCTGAGTGACGTAGGACTAAACTTAAACCAAACAGATGGCATCCCTTGCCTCTGAGGAAATTAAGTAGAGGCACCACGACAAGTTTTCTTGCTATGTCGTGCTGGCTATGTCCATGGCACACATGGCTTCCACTGACAAAATGGCTTCCACTGACAAATCCCAGTAGCTTTTGATTTTCAGCATGCTCCACTGCTGTCAGTTTTTTCCCACTCCTTGTCTTCTTGTAATAATGCCAGCCTTAAGGCTTCTTGGGGGTCTGGGTTGCAATTTATGAATGTGAAACCTTTTAAAGGTCATAGGAGTGCTTGCTCCTCCTGTCAACAACTTGCCTTGCAAGAGGGCTGGAGAAAAGTGTTTGGTTCAGTTTCTGAGTACAATTCAGAGCACCATGGAATAATCCCGTAACAGTGTTTTGAAACCCCTTTTTAAAACTGTCACCATGTTTAGAAAGATCTATGGGCTGCAGAAGAAGAATATCTTCTTATAAAGCTGGAAAACAAAACAGCACSTCCAAGTCTAAACTGTCCTTGTCTGAACTGGACAGATCTCTGTTTTGTGTAATCAGTCAACAGATCTCTGGATCACATAAATCAAAACTGTCCTTACCGCAGTCCCTTTTGTCCATATCTGCCTGTGTTTGGGGCTGTGCATGTTATCCCTGTGGACTCACGCAGTGATGAAGGTAGATGCATGCTGAAGGGGAATTTGCTCTGTCAGAGGCTCCTGAAGGGCTTCTCACTGCTTTYAGCAAGGGACTTTCCTGTTGCAACGCACTTAAAAATTGCAGATTGCACTACTGTGCTAAAAATATCTGTGTGATCGTCAGAGGTGAGATGTCTGGCTTCTCTCTTGGTGGCTGCTTGGACACTCTGGGTGGAGGTGCCAGTTGCCAGTTGCAAAATTTGGGTTTCTTCCTTCCCCCTGCACTGCTCTTTAATTGTAATAGTAGCAACTTTTCATCCTTTCCAGATCTGCTCACTTTGAGCAATGAGTAAAAGAATGATATGTTGGAGTGTTTTGTATTTATCAGCTAGTTGCCAAGAGAGTAAGGTTTAGCACAGCAAAGCTTGCCTTTTGCAGTAGCAAATAAAATGTTGCTTGTACTCTGTTTCAACACTAGCCATGCACTCAAATGTAATATTTCTTGTTTCTTCTGGTTGTGCCAGAAACCTAGTTAGTATTCAGTTGTGCAAATTCATAGAAGAGTACCAAATATATGCCAAATAAATTAATGTAACTTAAAATTACTTTCTCATTGCATATGGAAAGAAAAAAACTATAAGCACAAGGGTAGGGTAGTATAGCCTTCATTAGAACAGTGTTTCCCTCTGTTAGCTACATGAAAATGCTGCTTATAAAACTTCTTAAACCTTAATTTGTTTATAGTTTGTTGTAATTTAGTTTTTTGGGTTTTTTTTTGGGATGGAGGAGTAATTGTGAGACAGAGGTAGGATCTGTTATCTCCCAGGTAAAAAGATACAAGTTCACTGCAGTGTACTCTAATATTAGTGGTTCCTCTGAATGCTTTAAACCTGTGATAAAATCACCTTCAAGGTAAATCAATTTGCTTTCATTTGAAATAATTCATAATAATAATGCTGAAATACCTTTAAATAGTTCCCTATTGCAACCACTTATTTAGTACTTCATACCATGAACAAAAAGTGAGTTTTATACAAGAAATTCAAAAGTCCTAGTCAGTACTCCTAGGTTTTTGTTCCATAAAATATGACTGGGGGAGAAAGACTATAGTGATTTTCAAACTTATTCTGAGAAGGTATTTTGGGTAAAAAAGTTGGATGAAATGGGTTCTCTTTGAGGAAATATGGGCTAATATGAGGCTTTATAAGTTATATGCATAGAAAAGAAGTAGGATATTTTGAAGCATTGAAAAGTTTGAATAAAATATAGAAAGAGGAAGACAACAATTAAGAGAATTGATTAAGAGTAGAATATTACTTCCTTTGAATGACTTTGAACTATGAGCAGAAAAATCAGAAAAAAAAAAAGTAGTAGGCTTTAAAGATTACTTAATTTACATTGTTCTACTTCTGCAAAGGCCAGGTATCATTTTCTTCCTTTGTTTTGTTTGAGAGGTCAGTTTTACACGGTACAACTGAAGAATCGCTTTGCTACTTTAGAGGTGTACAACTCTGTCACTATAAACAGTGTTGATGGACTAAAAAATAATAGGCAGCAGTAAAACTGCCTTCCCTGTCTTATCCTGTTAAATGATATGGAAGGGGACCACTTAGTTTAATTTATAGGAGATAATTATACAGCTGTAAAACACTGCTGCAGGCTTCTCTTTGTTTATATTGCATATTTAGTACTGGAATAATTTTTTAAATTAAAGCTGCAGTTGTTATCATGATCTATTTTCTTGGAATTCTTAACTAGGAAAAATGGTCTACTTACAGAAGAAATGGACTGGTTTCAACAGACTTCAACCAACTTAGGGTAGATACTCCAAGCAAGAGTGTAAATAATAAAAAAGCAATTTACTAATCAGAAGTCATTACCTGCTGAATACTTGACACATTTTACAGTTTCTTAAATTCTGTTTCTTAGCTGATGGGCAACAAAGACAGATTTGCCTTGAATATTGACCATCTCCAGTGGGGAGTTTCATTTTAATTCAAGGCAGTCCAATCACAGCAATGCCTTTTTTAGCTCTGGGAAATTGCATTATTTCCAGATAAATAATAACAGGTTTTGCAATAATTTTTTCCCTCCTCCTATGCTCCAACCCACTACTCAGCTGAAAACAAAACTATCGTGTCTCCTTTGAAAAAGATTGAATGGCATCATATTTATCAGTTCAGTTTAGAAATAACATTTACTACACCAATAAACAGGTAACAGGTCGTGGCCTCCCCATTACAAAGCATTTGGTGGAGAGTTGGTGAGTCAAAGGCATGCTTAACCTGGAGAGACTTGGGATGGAAGGCGATAGACTCCTGGTAGTGACGTGTGGGAGCAAGAGGATGCATTGTGTGCTTGGTTATTCCCCTAAATACACCAGCAGAAGATCATGCAGAGAGCTGCTCATGGTAGATGGAATGTCACTGTCTTCGAGAGAGTTGAGTTTTTCCTGTGTAAGACACAGGAGAATTATTACATTGTGCCAGGCCAAATTTCTGGATGTGATTTTTAATTTTTTAATTGTTCCTCTCCCCCTTAAAATTCATCTAAATAATTCAATTTTTATGTTATATTTAGCACTGTTCCCTTCTCTGATCCAGGTAATTGTCTTTCATCCAAATATGACAAACATTTCAGGCAAGGTGCCTGAAGCAAACTCAACAGGCAGTGTCCTTCTGAGCTCTGAATCCCCCGTTAGGAGCTGTACTAGGTGAAAGGTGCACTGTTCAGCTTGAATTTCATGGCAGCACTTGGACTCTACTCAGAAGCTACTCCTCTGTCCTAAGATCCACTAGGTTGGGAGATACGGAGATCCAGCTCTAAAAATAGCATGCTGTATCCAGGTGGAGTTCCACGAGTGAATGACTGCTGGGAGAAGATATAGGTAACTTTTCTCCTATTTCTAGGATATAATCTGGAGATCAAGGTAGAATGTGCCTGACAATGTGCCTTTGCAAGTGACTTTCACTAATAGCATCAAAATCCAGGAGCTAAAATCCACAGTTATGGTCATATACTGCAACTCTGTGTAACTCCTAACACGTCKGCAGATCTTTGAACTCCACTCAAAATCCACAACATGCAGGATATCTGGTCTCTGTGGCCCCAGGAACAACCATCCCCCTGCAGTACTAGCCTGTGGAAAATCTCTCCTGGGCATTTACCTCTCTGCAAGAGTTGCCCATAGCTGTGTACCTAGTCACAGGTATTGGGTCAGATCCCCAGCATCTGCCCAGGCAGAGACGTTTTCCTGCAGAAAGGCATTGCTAGGTTGCTGCTGCCGAGCTTCACAAGCTGAAGACTTCTGGAGACCCTTTGTCACTGTGGCAGCTGGACTTGGCACTTTGCAGCTGTGCTGTACAAACATAAGGCAGATGAAGATCATGGCAAGGTAGGGGTCCATTTCCGTAAAACAAGGGAAGGCTTAAATCTAGCAAGGGGTTAAAAAGTACTAGGTACATGTTTTAACTAGCTAATTCCCGGAAAATGTTTTGATCCATATTGCAGCATTGCCTCTCAAAGCTCAAGTGCTTAAGCAATTGTAACTTGCTGCTGTTCTGTACACTTTAATGGACTGCTGATGTGGAAGAGCCCTTAGTTTTACATCCTGCTGTAACAGATGCAATGTATTTTTATATTTATATTTCAACTATTTATATAATGAAATGAACATCTGCATTTAAAAATTTTCA
Source organism: Mixornis gularis (assembly GCA_003546035.1). NCBI lineage: Eukaryota > Metazoa > Chordata > Aves > Passeriformes > Timaliidae > Mixornis > Mixornis gularis. The sequence continues at coordinate 1,030,068 of QVAJ01000054.1, forward strand.
AGGTCTCAAATAATAAAACTTGATAACATCTAAATTTATAACAACACTGGCAATACAGCTATGTTTGTTAGGTAGAGGTGCTGATCTGAAAATACAGGACTTCAAGATGTTGCACAGAACTGCTAGAAAAGGGTCCATCCCTTAAATGGTGCTAATTTAAATTCTAACTCTGTCATGTAGCTCTAGAAATCTCTAGGAAGGGTTGTGCATGTATTTATATTTATATATATATATATATATATATATAGTCATTTATCTATGAAAGAGCTTGTTCTGGTTTTGACTGAGGCAGTTAGTTTCTGTCACAGTGGCTATTATGGGGATGTGCTTCAGATTTGCACAGAAAGCAGCATTGACAAGACACAAATGTTCTACTTACTGCTGGGCAGAGCTCACAAGACATCTAGGCCTTTTCTGCTTCTTGAATCACACCACCAGCGAGTGTGCTGGGGGTAGATAAGGAGTTGGGAGGGGACACAGCTGGGGCAGCTGATCCCCAGTTTATCCCAGGGATATTCTGGGACACATGGTGTCATGCTCAGCAAAAAGAGCTGGGGGAAGAAGGAAGTGGGAGGACATTCAGAGTGATAGAATTCGTCTTCCCAGGTCACCATTAAGGCACGATGGAGTCCCATTTTTCTAGAGATGGCTGAACACAAGAATGTCCACTGGAAAATGGGAATTAGTTCCTTGGTTTGCTTCATGTCTGTGGCTTTAGCTTTATTAAYAGGTCTTTATCTCAACTCATGAGATAAAGAGTCTTCTCACTTGACTCTTCTGACTCTCTCCCCCAATCCACTGGTGGGGCAGTTAATGAGAAGCTGCAGAGTCCTTCTTTGCTAGTAGAGGTTAAACACTAACAGAATCTCCAAGCAGATCAGCAAAATTACAATCTTCATGTTTCTTACTGGTTTTAACCTGAACTTAGGCAAAAATTAACTGTGTTATTAATGAGGGAATTAACTTTCTCTGCATTCTCCATCAAAAACAAACTCAAAATTAAGCTGAAATGCTCTATTCAGAGAGAGAGATCCTATTTGTTTGTACTATGTAGGGTGCTGGATCAATGTTTGTGTCACTCATATTAGCAGCTGCATCACTGAAGATACAGCACTGTGGGAACACAGTGGCCCAGTAGCCCAAACACCAACAGAGGTGCACAGGAGAGGCCTGCCACTCAAGCCCCTGATCTTCTCACAGGTCAAATGACACGCTGATCCTGAAGGATGATGACAATCCATTTTGCTCATGTGTGGCATGCAGGACATGCTCCAGCACCACTGCTGGCACACTGGGGAGACTCAACAACGCTGCACAGGGTACAGGTGGACATTTCAACATCTCCTTACTTCCAAGGGAACAGCAAAGGACACCTTCTACACCCAAAGTCAACAAACTTCATGTCAAAGCTCCATCTCCAAACCAGACCTTTGATGTCATTCCCCAATGTCCTCCTAGCCCACTAAAATTTGTGTCACCTCTCCAGGGAAAAGGACCAGACACCTCAAAGTAGGGTCACTGCAGCTGTAATATGATACAGAATCCTAAAATGGTATTTCCTATCAGGGACCATGAGCTCAGTGATGTAAATAAGAGACAGGATCCCAAAACTAGACTCCTGTGGTACTTCACTGGTATAGTTCTAGAAATTGTTCTTGYTCTTTTTTGAGAAGGCAATATGTGTTTTCCTGCAGTAAATTCTGTATTATGTGATAATTGTGGGGTTTTTTATTTTATGCATAGACACAACATTTAAAAACTTTTTTTTACAAAAGTTTATTTTCCACAAGGAAGAGCAATAGGAAAAATTAAACTGTTTTCCACATATTGTTTTCTTAAAACAAAGAGTCTACAAGGACATATTCAGCACCAAAACTAAAAACAACAACAACAACAAAATACCTTAACTGGAAGAATAAAAGTAAATTGCAC
>QVAJ01000054.1:1034059-1044377 GCA_003546035.1 Mixornis gularis
GTGCTTATTTTGTAGCTCCAAAGATTTCTTTTCAAATGCTTGTTCCTTGCTTTGCCAATTCAGAGGCTTTACATTTCAATGGAATACAGAAAAAAAAAAAGTCAGTGCATTTGTTGAAGTCTGTTGCTGCTGGGTTTTTTGTTTCTCTTTCTTTCTTTTTTTGTCAAAGCTTTCTTTTGCTCCTTTATTGTGCGGACCACAAGAAATAAAGAAAGGGGTAACAACTGTCCGGCATAAATGAGAAAAAGCTGTAGTGACACTGAACCGCACAATGTAAGCAATAAGCATGTGCAAATCTCCAAATCGTAAGAGGAAGCCAAAACCTCTCTTAATGTGGTTTGAGTGTTTGGACACACATGACTGTAGGTTAGTAAGGCTGCTCCTAGTATGTGCCAGTATTTAAGAGGGAGGGGGGAAAGCTCAGTTCTTCAAGCATGTGGAGCAGTCCTACAATGGTACTGTAGGCTTCAAAGCATGATCAGAGGTTGTTTTCATTAATTCACCACACAGGCAAGAGCAAACCCACTTTCTTTGAAAGTGTGTCTCCACCATGATGCCTTGACCTTCAACATGGCAGGTATGATTCCAAACCCAAGTCAAGTCAGCTTCTTATAGGTTCCTTCAACGAGAAGGGCAAGATGGTCTGTCATCTGTGGGTTGATCTGGGTTTGGATCAATCTAAACAGAAGAGGAAGAAACACAACAACGAAAGTTATTTTTAGAACTGATTGCTAGAAAATAAATCAATACAAGCACCAAAATTTTTAAGTCTAAAACAGTCTAAATGATAGTCCCAATCCAAAGGTTATTCAAGTAACTGAAATATCTCTAGAAATAAGATAAAAACTTTGAATTGAAAATTACTAAGTATAGTGAAACATTTTGATGGTAGCTCAACAGATTGATGGTAGCTTAAGGATAAACACAAAGATGCAATAAAATATTGAAAAGAATCTGCTATAGTAACACAAATGTTCTACATCTTTTATTGCATAGCAAGAATACAACCTGACTCATCACTGAACACATAACTTAAAATACTAAACTAATTTCGGAAGACATTTTACCTAAAAAGGCACAAAATTATTAGCAAAAAGTTCTTCTACTAATTTATAAGTAATGAATCCTGAAAAAATGTTTCAGAACTTCATGTATTTCACACATTACCTCCTCTTCCTTTCAACAAAAGGTAAAGAACATGGTTTCTAACTCAGGTCTCCAACACTTGATAGGAAGTTTAAGTGGACACTATATAGTTTGGTCAATTATTTTAAAAAGATTTTTTTTTTGAACAAAGTAAAAGTTTATTTCTAAATATCTACAGTGCCTAAAATGAAAAGGCCCTGAGTTATACTCCTGGTTTATGTTATAGAAGATTCCCTAAACAGGATACAAAAGAACATGCCACTCACTCACTAGCAGATTAAGTGTTTCAAGAAGAAAAGAAGAAAATCAAGAGTGGGTGGATCCAGGCAAGATTTAGCCAAAGGACACTATTCTATTTCGTCCTATACCACTGCTTTTCCCGGAAAGATGAACATGGCTTTTGAAGCTTAAATTTCTGTCCCAGTTATTGAGTGACTTTCATAGAACTAAACTTGCAGACAGAAATGTTTGAACTGTGTGTTTAGAGAAACCTGAGCCAGAAGGAACACCTCTGTATCTTCTCTGCATGGAAATTCTGGAAGTAATACAAAGATCTAAAAATACAGAGTACTTTTAGAGAGTAGAGGTGAAAAACAGTTTGTTGCACATCTATAGACTCAAAATGCTAGCATTCAATAATGTCATGTATTGTATGTATAATGCAGTAAGTTGCTCAGAGGGTGCAAAACAGTTTCAGAATCTCTATGAAGCACTAGAATAGCGAAGAATCCCGGAAAATTTCTGATGCAATTTACCTGCACTTTGCAGAAACTAAGTTACCTGTTCCCCTTTCCATATTTTTGCTCATTTGTCCTGGTTTTCATAAAGTAGAAAGTTTCTTACATTTATTCCACATGACAGAATTCAAAGAAACAGTGCATTTGTGATTATATTTTGAGGTACTTACTTCTGAGTAGAGGGGTGGAGGCAGAAAACGGAACTCCTGGATGTATGCAAACAGTGGTCCTGGAAGCACTCTCTCAAAGTCATCACAAGCACCTAAGGGTGCAAGGCTGGACTGTCGTTGTTCCTCTGTAACCACTTCTGCATAGCTGGGAGGTGCTGCAGGGAAAAGGCACACGCAGTTCGAACAACAAGTTCTTATGCATGTCAAAACATATAACATGGTAAATATTAAACTTTTATATTGCAAAATGCACCAGCATGTAGATAAATTACTTCAATAATTTTTCCCACAGTTATTGAACAGGAAAAAGAAGGTAGGCTGCTATATTTTACTTTAAAACTATGCTCAAATCCAAGAGCAGACTATTTGTTGTGGCTTAATTATTACCCTCAAATTTAAAGTATACTCAGAATATTGAATTTCTGTTACAGGCAGGAATGATAGAGCATTGCATTCCTCTGGACTCCAACATCAGTCTGGGATTTGTACATTAAAATCACCAGATGTTTATATGCAAAAAGAGGGAAGAAGCTACAGAGTTTCTCCTCTGACAAAAGCGATTCCCACTGAAATGGATTACATTACCTTTTTACAAAGATACTAAAGCTACTAAGGATAATAAAGGTTGCCCTTAACTGCTACTCCGGCAGGTTACACTGCCTTACAACCAAGGATACTCGGCTGGGATACTGGAGGCAAAATTAATTCTACCCAGGTATAATGGCATTCTGCGCTTTCAACTGCATCAGCCTCCAAGAAGCTGAATTCCACTGCTTTTACACCTGAGAGAGGAAGGAAAAGAGGGGAACTCCACCCTTCTACAGAGCACAAGCAAGCAGCATGGAAACATCCACAAAGGATTTTCTATGGACCTTATTATGAAGGATGTAATTTGTGTCTGTTTGCATGACAACAATTGATGAAAATAAACGCACAAAAATCAAAATAGACAGGTTACCTTCTGGTCTTTCAGGCAGTGTCAGACCAAGCCAATTCATGTTCATGCTACACTGGCTGCTTACACTTGATGTTCTGCTACCAAACGGGTGTAGAGGAATGGTGCCAATGACCAGTGGTAAGTTAAGGAATAAATCCATGGCACCAGGAATATCCACATATACCTAAACAAAAACAAAGAGGTATATATAGATTAAAAATAAGTTTGTATGAGCATTTAATAATTATTAGACTAAAACTCCAGCCATGGAATTTTTCACAAGGAACTGAAATTTCATTTTGTTTGTTTCAGAGCCAACGTCCCTATTGAGACAAAAAGTCCTCCAAGTCAGGGGCAGTCCTATATTCTTAAGGACACAAGTCCTCACATGGCAATGTCACATACTCATAACACATTTGCTTAGAACATGCAAGATTTAAACTGAATTTACTTAAGAGAATTCTTGTCAGGACACCAAATGCTAGGCTATGTATTTCTTTTATAACTAGTTAGCAGCTCACAATGCTTTATTAACAATTTGCAAGGAATCATGGAAACAACCCAACATACCATCAGTGAATACTCCACACGGATTATACTACAGTCGAGGATTGAAGGAGAAACAGGTGGAATTTTCAACTGTTTGCCATTCCAGGTTTCTGTTTTGCCAGATGACAAGGATTCCCCACGCAGGTTGGCAACAAGCTGTTTGACTTCCTTCATTTTCCCTTTGGCGTAAAATGCCTGTGTTTGGTAAATGGCTGCCTTTGGCACCACCACACGGGAAGAGCAGTTCTCAATCTCAGCAAAGATCTGAATTGATTCACCTGAAACAAAGCAGAATTTCATTTTATCTATGTATGTGCAAGGCACCTGAAGCACACTGCCACACACTGAGTATTATTAACAAGGCACTGGACACTGCAACCAATGCTCCACACTTTGAACAACATCCACTGATGCTAGCAGGAATAAGGTCACCATGTGGTAAATCTAACAGAAAAATGCACAGGCCCAATAAAAGCAGATGTCCTTCAACAATATGGAGACACAGCAAACTAACAAAATCAGTAGTTTACAACAGCCAGTCAGATGAATGCAGATCAAAATGGTAAGAATAGTTTAAGTATTTCTTTTAAATAACAGCAGCTAAGTACAAGCTGTCATTATGAAAGGCAAGGAAAAACATTTCCTATAATTACTTCTGTTACGTACCTGGAGTGTAGCCCTTCCTTTCAATTTTGGCACTTAAGGATATTGGGCCTGAGGTACAAAACCAACAACAGAGAGTTTTTTCTTTTGTGCCTGCTTGGGGTGACTGCAAGAAAAGAAGAGTATTTTCCATTCAATAGACTGCTCCATGAATCTTTTAATCTGTTCTAATCAATACACACACACAAAATTTGATTATATACTTCCTATGCATTTTGATAGCAATTATCTAGTTTTATTTAGGAGGAGAAATCTCAAGCAAATTGTACTATGCAAACTATAAGCTTTACTCTAATTCCACACTCAACTGCTTTTTTGCTACACTTCATACTACAGCTACATTTAAAACAAGCTTTTATACATAAATAAATTCAGCACAGCTTAAGGAAAGGCTTTACAGCCTATATATCCCACCTTATTGTTGAAGAGCTTTTAATTTGCCAACAAACTAAAATGTCTATCCAGTATAATATTTCAGAAACAATAACTGAAGTACCGTAACCTTCACTCCTGCTATTTCCTGCTTCAAAATTATCCTGTTTCATCTGTATTGAACAGACTTTGTTATTTTACATGACACCAGGACTCAGGACTTGAGCCAAAGCCCATTAAAGTCAAATAAGAGTCTTTTGATTTTAATGGAATTTGTGCAAGGCCAGCGTCCCCTTCTAAGTCTGATTTTTTCACCCATACACACAAGAAACCTATTTCAATGGATTTTGTGATTTTTTCTCCTCTTCATGGGGGGTGAATTTGAAGAGCGGAGGGGAATGGAATTTTAGGCCTGATTGAAATCAAATGCTCATTGAAAGCAGTTGTGATACTGGAATAATTTTAATGAAATGTCGTTTCAGAAAAAGATCATAGACCATTGTGATAATTTCTCCCCATCGGTAGAAAACAATCTATATGAAAATTATCACTTATGCACACCACTATATTATTTACTTTGCATTTTTAAGTTTGCAGTCTGTCACACTAATTCTTTTAAGTTTCACTGTTCTTTGTTCAGAATCATAAAGGAACAGCTCTCCAATTTTTCCTTCTTACTCACATTTAACAATTTAGTATTAATTTAAATTGACAAAACCATTTTACGTATCTTAGAAGTGAAGCAACTCCAAGTACAGGAAAATGTAGCTTTCAAAATACCACCACTTACAGAGTTGCAAAGTAATGTAATACTTAGAATAGTGGCTGTAACTAAGAATCAAGTAAGTATTAAGTAATATATTAGGTAAAATTAGATATTGATATTGTTTCAGTTATTAAACTTCATGATTTTTTTATGCCAGAAATAAAAAATAAATAATTCTGTCAATTCTTACCAGTAATGAAGGAGTGTTGATATCTATATGTTCAAAGACTGTAAATTCCTTCTTTAATTTTACTGGTAGAAACCAAGGCCTATGCAATTCGGCTTTCACCCAATAGCGCACACTGCCATGTCTGCCTTCGAATGAGGTAGCAAGTGGTCTGTGCAGGACACAAAGGTCAAAACTGAGTAAAGTCTTTCTGTCTAATAGTGACACAATTGATTAAGTCAGTGATTAGTATATAGAACTGCATTTTTAATGCACTGTAGTACTTAATGAAACGTATCTCAGAAAAATTTAAGATGAAAGATGGGAGAAAAAATCATCTCCAATTTATCCTACAACAGTTTTGAATAGATWTTAAGAATCAATTGAAGAATTGTACTAGAAAATGCCAGGAGAGCACAGATTTTCTTTAAGCTTAAGAGGCCACTTCCACATCTAGGGTAAAGCATGCCCTTTCAACTACCAATTTAAAATTACCCCTTGTATCAATCAATTATAGTTTTAGATATCCCATTTTGTAAACCATTGTGTATTATTTGCCTGGTCAGTAGCTCAACCACAAGTTAATTTTAGCTGTAACTCAGCAAATCCTTAGTTAGGTTCACCTTAAGCAGAGTAAATATTACAACCTGGAGTTCTGAAGAGAGGCTATTTTGAGCACCTTCTAATCTTTCTCTACTCTGACAGGCAGCTTAAAACATTCAAAATACCTAAGAATGTACATACATGTGCATTATATATATTTATACATACACACGCACATAAAATCATTAAGACTATTCTGAAACTTGTCAAACCAAGGAAGTCTATTTTAGAAGCTGGAGAAAAGGTGATAAAGATAGTTTTTCGAGACCTGTGAGCATTGCCTTTTTTACTGTAGTATCATAAAATGAAACAAAGTATCTTCACAGTTCCATTATTTACAATCAACAGTTGTTCTTCTAACTTAGTCTCTTTATTTTTATATAAGTCTTTTTATCTATTTTACTATGTCCTGACTATACTGTTACATATACTTTAGAATAAAGTATTTGTAACATTTCCGTATTTTCTATAGAGAATAATATTAGCTATGCTAGTCCTTTACTGGAATTATTCTTTCATTACAGGTTTGACTTCTCTATTTGCACATTTGAAATGCTTAGTTTTTTTCCCTAATAATGAAATTAAAAGGATTTTCTAATCCAACTTAAGTGTTTCATTCTATCCCATATTCTGTAGAGGAAAAATCAGTAAGGATGATGCACATCTTTCCACTGTTGCTCTGAAGTTTACATCAGTTTTGGAAATATTCTACGGACACAAAATAGCAAGTAAGTAGGCAATGTCAAAGTTCAGGCTTTTAATATCACCCTTCATGTTTCCAGTACTATTAAAAACTGGGTTAACAGCTATTCCTTCACGGCATGTAAAAAGAACCTACGACTTGACCAATGCTTGTGATATTTTGCTATCTGGCTGTTTCACTTCAAGCTAAGCATTTCATGCTTATAATGTTTTAATGCTTATAATGCACTTGGGCTTTTTTTTTGTTTGTTTTTTAAATGCTCCTTTAAACTCAAGGGAAAAATCAGTTCTAGCCTTACTACTACTTGTAGTTCAGATTTTCACAGAATGCTATATTGCCTTTAAAATCTCCACGTTCACAGGTCTTCACAGAAAAATCTGACTGAAACAGTGTAGAAGTCCTGTGCTGCTGACTTTGAAATTGTGTTTGTCATTTGTGCATTCTGCTAAAAGCAGCACATCTAATAATTAACCTTAACATTAGGCACTGAGCTTATTCACATAAAACTGCCAAATTTTCAGTGGTTTTCAAATTTTTAATGACAGCCTTTTACAGCAAAAAGCTCATTTTTCATCCTTACTCATACTCCCTCTTTTCCTGTGTATGTGACTTTACTGGAACTTGAACTTTTAAACTCATTTCCATATTAGCAACTTTATGATGCCCAATGTTACATCCACAGTTGTTTAGATTACATATTTCAGAGAGGAGCGGGGCAACAATTTTTGCCTTACCATAACAAACTTCTGCTCTTACACTTTCTTTGCCTTTATTTTCTAAAACAAATGGGATTTAGTAGGAGAATTCTTATTACTTTATCCACCCAGTCCACCCTGGGTATGTATATCCTGTCTGAGTAAGAACAACCTCCTCTTTTGTTGAAATCTAAGTAACCTTGCCACATATGTTCCAGACTTGAGCCCGAACAATTCCACTGTGATCTTATCTCTAGTTCTGCTGGTCTGCATAGCCCCAGTAAATGGCTGAGTTAGAAGGCATCTCAGCCACTCTGCAGGACTGGAGTGATGGATCAAATTCCTCTCCCTCCTCTTGGGAAGGGGTAATAAATTGGAATATCTAGTAAGTCAATAAGACTTGGTAAAAAGAAAGTATGCAAATAGGCAGCAGTGAGCTCCTTGTTTGTGGAAATTTAAAAAAAAATAAAAAAAAAGGATGGGTACATCAGTGTAAAAGCAACCTCTTCAGTTTAATGAGATTATGTTCTCTACTGCATGTTGGAGCACAATTCCATTGAAAAGGAATTGAAAACTACCATTGAAAAGGTTTCCCCCTCCACCCACAGCAGAAGTTTTGGTCAGGCGGGTGGGCAGCAGGGCCCTGTGTGGAAGACTGTGGGTCAATACTTACGTCTGTGGAAGCTCAAAGCTGAATGCATATTCATGCCTTCCTGAATGGATGGTGTGAAGGCCTTCTTCTGAATTGTCATCATCTGAAAGAGAAAAAACCAACACACTAATCCAGCTGCAGGCATCATACCTTGCACTGACTCCCCTTCCAGAAAAAAAGCAATTTCCTCACACACTGCAAGACTCAAAGAATGTGACATCCCAAAAACAAGGGTCTCCAGGCCATTAGCTATTAACTGCAGAAAGGCAGGGACACCTCTACCTGGCAGAAAAGTAGGCAAGATTGCTAGCTTAGCCTTAGAGAAAAGCAGAAATTAATTTGTTTTAATATAATCCTGCCTCAGAACAGTGACAGTTTCAACTGCTGCAATTTCAAGGCCTCCATGCAAGGTCTGTAAATGAAATCATGCTGCTTTTCCACTGCAATTGCTAGTCAGAATGAACTAGAGCTGGCTTTTTACCAGCATTAACAGTACCAAGTCTGCTGCTTAAGATTAAAATTAGAAATTCAGCTTCTTTGTATCTCCTGCCTGGCAACAGTGTCCAGACATTAATCACATACACCAAAAAAAAAAAAAAGAAAAAAAAAAAACCTGGGCTAGACTAGGAAGAAGCAGAAAGAACCATGTTAAAAAAAAAAAAAGAAAAAAAAAAAGTGTGAGAAAGGAGTAAGAGTGTAGGAGCACCACCCAGAAAGTACCAGACAGATTCATGGGCATAGGAAATGGCAAGCTGCCCAATTAATGCTATCTAGAGCTAAACGTTTTCTTTCTTTAATAGGTTAACTTGATCTTGCTCACACAGAAAGACTCAAATACTCGCCAGTTTTAGGCCAGGAATGCTGACCCTTGTTTATGGTCATGATTACTTGTCCAGCTCCAAATGCCACAAGAGAACTGCAGTTTATTCTGACATAAAACCAGAAAAATGCTGACTTGGTCAAAATAAAAGTTGAGTGAATAATGAGCACCTCGCACGTTAAAAGGGCTGGGATTACAAAGCGAGACAAAGTGAAAGGGAACAGCTTATTTGTGATAGTCTGAAGCGCTAATGGAGGCACGAAGGAGGGTTCGAAGTTCCTATTGTCCTACAGAGGCACCGGTGCTCTATTTCCTGAAATGCGAATACCGAAAATTTAAAAATAAATAAACAAAACAAACAAACAAACATCTCCCAGCAGCAAGATGTGGAAATAAATGCACCTTCAGCACGCAACATTACTCAACTTAGGTCAGGAAAATCTGCTGAAAGAGCGAGACCATGTCGGCGTGGCGGCGGGTTTTTATACTGCTGGCTTGCGTTTGGGGTTTTTTCAGTAAATATGATTTATTAATTTTTGTTTAATTTTGTTCCGGGGGGGGCGGCGGGGGAGGGAGCGCTGCTTTCGGCTGTGGCTCCGCTGCTCTCCGCCCGGCTCCCCCCCTTCCTGCCAGCTCAGCAGTCCCGCCACGCCGCGGTAAACAAGTGCTGAGCTGTCAATCAGCGCGGGCTGGAGCAGGAGCCGACCGGCCTGAACCGGCGCGCGCGGAGCGCCGCCAGCTCCGCCGCTCTCACACACGCGGCGTGCGCTGCGCCCGCCGGCGGCGCACCGAGGGCGGACCCTTCCGCCGCCCGCGACGAGACCCCTCAGGGGATGGGACCGGCGACGGGAGGCTATGAGGACGTGACTGAGGGCAGCGCGGCCCCCCGCCCTCCGTCTCCGACCGGCTTCGTGCCGCGCCAGCGCCTCGGGAAACGGCCCCGGCCCGCTGGGGGCAGGCAGCGAAACCTGCTCCCTCACCCCCGCCGCCAGCGCCCCGCCAATCAGTGGCGGGCATCGCCTTAGCAACAAGGCAACAAACCGAGGCCGGCCAATCAAGGGGCGGCGGGGGGCGCGGCCGGGCCGCGGGTCTGCGCTCGGGGCCGGCATTGAAACGCGGGCGCCGGCAGCGGCTCCGCGAGGTCCCTGTCCCACCAGTGCTCCCCCCCGCCACGGGCGGCTCGGCGTGGCTGCATAGCCCCGTGCTCACGCTCTTGGGACCCCCTGTCCAGAAGTGCAGGAAGTTATGCCCGGGCGAGTGATTTCTGAGGCGGGGGCAGGAGACGGGTGGGAGCCGCAAGTCACCTCGTTAGCGCGGTGTGCGGGGGGCATGAAGCAAA
>QVAJ01000054.1:1048839-1091906 GCA_003546035.1 Mixornis gularis
TTTTTTTTTTTTTGTTGTTGTTTTTGTTTTGTTTTTTTCTTTTCTTGGAAGTTTTAAAATCATTTCCCCTTTTAAAATTATTTTCTTATTTTTTTAAAAAAATGAAACATTTTTTAAGTTTGTTGCATGCCTAGTTTTGTACCTTTGAACATGCCTAGAACTCTCCCAACCTCCATGTGACCTAATGGTACATTCTTGCTGAAGACCATTCAAAATTCAGAGGTTAGGTCCATTTAGCATCTTAGGTGCTAATCAGTCTTCTCATTGTGCACTTGATAAATCTGCAAGGATGGGTGTGATGCACAATGATCTTGACAACAGTCATTACTTTTTCTAAAAGCAAAGCCAGAAAATCTTGGACTGGTCTCCTGACTCATTAATAAACTGATGTTGGTAGGAAGATCCAGACTTTGATCCCTTCTTCTTACAGACCATCCTGGTTTGAGACTAGGCCTGGTTTGATGTGGAGACAGTGTTTGCCCTCCCTGTGAAGCTGTTTCCTTGTACAGCAGACAATAGGCTAGAGAGAGTGTCAGGGCAGGAGCTATGTGTTTTCTGGAGGTTAATGTGTCTATCTCAAAGGGATAATCCTGAAAAGTAAACACATGCTCCAGGACGGTTCCTGTATTTCATGCAGTGAATGAATGGAAAGTATGAAATGTTCTCCTAATGGACTCATTTCTATTCATCCTTCTTGTGTCTGATCCCAAATTAATTTCTAAAAATAAGATACATAAGATTTCCCCTCATCATACATGTTGTGAGGCTACATTTGTGAAATATTGTCACATTAAAATGTAGAGTGACGAGATAAAAATGATGTTTTATGATACTGTGGATCTATGTACTGAGGAGCTGTTTCCAAAACTCCTGGATTCAGAAGGATATCTATAGACCTTCCTTTTGATACTGTCTCCACTGGAACAGCTGTTCACCTGTCAGAGCTGTAGATAGAAGAGAAAATTTTGGTAAATAGGCTTCCCTTTATAATGGAGAAATCATCAGTGACGGAAAGAAACTTGGAGTTTGTGAAACTGGTTCCTGAATTTGAAAGATCCAGGATTTGGGAGCAGCTTTTACTGGTATTATCTGTATCCTTGAATCATAGCATTTATTATTGAGAAAGAAAGGGCTGTATTTCTGATTATTCTGTTTTCAGAAGATGCATACTGTAAAGAAAGTATTCAGTCTTAACAATCAAACTTTTTGTTTGAAATGTTTAGTAGTTTGTTTTTTGTTCTTTTTTTTTAAACTTTAAAATATTTTAGACTAAGTTGAGTTCTGAGATGTATTTATTATTAAAATCAGAATGTCACATAACTATTAATCATGTTGAACTGAATGTTTGGTTTGAAAAATAACTGCTAGTGCTCTTAAACTGAGAAAACAGTTAAACATGTACTTGAAGCAATCTCTCCTGGACAACATGACAAAGGACAAGTTTAAGGTTGCAATCAGTAATATCTAAGCATGTGCCCCATAGATGATGATGGACATTCAAACACGGAACAGAGATAGAAACAGTTTAGAAGGTATGTGGCCATGATTTGCACTGGGTTTGGTTGTCCCTGTTATTCCCTGCTCCCCTTAAGGCTTTTCCCCCTTCTTGCCTTGCAGCTACTTCATCTATAGTCTCCTGCCAGCTCCTTCATCTCATCCCAAAAAGGCTGGCTGGCACAGTGACTAAGCTGAGGAGTGTGCCTAAGCCAGTCTGAGTTGATTCAAAGCCTTTCAGTATTCAGCAGTGTTGATCCTGAGTAGATGCCCACCAAAGATGCTCTATCACTCTTCAGCTGGACAGGGGAGACAAAATGTGACAAAAGGCTCACATGTGAACATAAGGACAGGGAGGGATCACACACCAATTACTGTCACCGACGAAACAGACTTGACTTGAGGAAACATCTCTTCTGCTCCTTCTTCGTCAGAGTGAAGACTCCTAACACTCCTCCCTTCACTGAAAGGGTCTTTCTCATGGGAGAGAGTCCTCCATAAACTCACCCAAGGTAAGTCCTTCTCATGAGCTGCAGTTCTTCATTAACTGCTCCGGTGTGGGTCCTATCCACTGCGTCAGAATTGCTGCTCCACTGCAGGTTCCCTGTGAGGTCACAAGTCCCACCAGCAAACCTGCTCCAGCATTGGCTCCTTTCTCCACAGGGCCACTGGTGCTGCTAGGAGCCTGCTCCATTGCAGGTTTCTCACAGGGTCAGCCTCCTTTGGTCACCCCCCCCTCTTCTGTGTACCTCCATGGACTTGTGGGGTCACAGTCTGCCTCACCATGTTCTTCATCATAGGATAGAGGGAAATCTCTGCATCAGTATCTCGAGCACCTCCTCTTACTTCTTCACTGACCTTGGTCTCTGCAGGGCTGTTTCTCTCTCAGATTCTCGTTCCTCTCCCTGGCTGCAGTTGCTATTGCAGTTTTTTCCTCCTTCTTGAATCCATTATCTCAGAGGCAGCACCATCATCACTGATAGGCTTGGCCTTGGCCCGTGGCAGACCTGTCTTGGAGCCAGGTGGCATTTAAGTCCATGCCATAGCTGCAAAGCCTCCATACCTGGCTAAGGCAGATGGTCATGTATAAAAACATGGGATGGGATGCCTTTGTAAAGGTTACAAGAAAATGCAGGATTATGAAATCCAAATGACCTAGGAGTCATTAGGCTACAAAATAAAGTAGACCATGAACTGTACTGGGAGCCTAAGGGCAAAATATGTTACATAGCTTTTCTGATAAGGTTTGACAATATCCTGCTAGAGGAAGAAGGACTTGGCTTTGTGCTTGGGTCGCAGTGGTACTGAGGACCATGCTGTCATTAATTCTGCTTCTGCATCCCTTTTTTTCACATTTATCTCTCCTTCTTATCTCTCCTTCTCCTTGCAGAGAAATCCTGTGATATTTGTGGCTCTATATAGTCCCTTTTGTATGCAAGGTGTGTATTTTGGTCACAGGATCTTTCCAACATGCCATGACATTAGCTCCGTTGGTCAGAGCATGGTGCTAATAATGTCATGTTAGTGGGTTCGATCCTTGTATGGGCCATTAACTTAAGAGTTGGAGTCAATTAACCTTCTGTGTCCCCTCCAACTCATACTACTCTGTGATTCTGTGATCCATCAAAAACACTAGAAAGATGTTTCAAGTATTTGAAATGGAGTTTTTAAAGAAAATGAAGAATAATTTCATTATACTTTTTTTTTGGT
The DNA here is from genome assembly GCA_003546035.1 of Mixornis gularis. Classification (NCBI taxonomy): domain Eukaryota; kingdom Metazoa; phylum Chordata; class Aves; order Passeriformes; family Timaliidae; genus Mixornis; species Mixornis gularis. The sequence continues at coordinate 1,052,044 of QVAJ01000054.1, forward strand.
TTATTAAAGGACACCCTTTAGCTCTATATTTGAAAATGGTAAGATATATACAGCAATTTCTATCCAGAAATAAGCTGTTATTCTTTTTGCTAAGCAAGAGCTGTTGGAGAGCTGAGATCATTTATTAGACTAATTTGTAGTCTGGAAAAAGAACAGACCAGCATTCAGTACACCAGCTCCTCCTTAGCTTGGTTTCCAACCTATATTAGAGCAGTATTTTTAGAAATAGAGTGACTATGAAGTAAGATCAGTTCTGTTTCAGGCCATCTCTTTTAGTTCCTCTTTCTGAGATAAACTAATAAGCACATCTAACCTGCCTTTATTAGTGAAATAAGCATTTCAGCAACAAGAGTGATTGTTACACGGACGGCATAGCCATGCCTCTTGCTTAATTCCTGTCCCCTTAAACAAAGTGGAAGCAATGCCTCTCTCCTTTTTGCTGGTGTGTGCCGTTAAAAGGTGAGGACATGGGTGCCTTCTTTGCTCAGCAGCTGTGTGGGGGTGGTTTACATGGCATGCAGAGATATGCAGGGTACTCACTATTTCAGATCAGCCTTCATGCCCAGACCAAAACCAAAATGTCAGGGGGAGTGACAGCAGGTGTGAAGTTGCTCAAACACAAAAGTACAGTGCAAGGTGGTCTACTGACTTTTTAAAGAATCTTTAGTGYTAGACCCTCATCACATTCACAGGGAAGAATTTCTTCTTAATATCCAATCTAAACCTACCCTACATCAATGTGAAGCCTATCACTACATGCCCTTGTCAAAAGGCCCTTTTTTCTTGTTTTGGCTAATTAGAATTCAGACATTGGGCATTTGTTGGCTACCAACCAACTCTATGGGACACAACCTGAACATATCACAATTATGCTGTGATGGCATTCCGGTCGTATGACATGAATGTCCATGGGCACATGTCAGATTTGTTGGGGATAGTTTGCAAGGCAAGGCTACTCCTCTGCTGCATTCATAGCAAATGTCTGGCAGATGATGGCACTTCATCAGTGCTTTTCACATAGGAGGCAGTCCCTAGCAATGTGCTGGGTAGTCATGGGGTTCAGGCATCACTTTGCAGTGATGCACAGAAGGGACTTTTGCATGCTGTTTCTGAAAGATTTTACGTCCATAGGCTTTTGTAGTTGACAGAATTACTTCTGGGCTCCTCTCAGGTGTTCTGCTTTTAAAACACAAGAGACCAGCCTTTATAGTGCTTTAGGGGGTTTTATAGGGTTGCTTTTTTATTTTGGTTTTTGGGGTATTTTTTGCATATGTGTGGGATTCTTTTCGTATAAAGATCATATAACAACAGGAGAGGGTCTAGGCAGACAAATAAAATCATAACAAATGTAATTTATGCAGCAATATTTGTACTGTTCCATTTGTGTGGTAGAATGTGTGTGCAACTCATCTTTTCATGAAACCTTACATGCCAGAAAATGCTTTATTTTTTTTTTTTCCCCTCAATTCATCTAAAATTTTCCCCTTTCCAGGCTTTGGATCCAAAGCAAGCAAATTCATTTCCCTGCCACATCAAATCAGTAGCTGTGCATCAGCAAGAAAAGACTTCTCTTTGTCCTCAGGACTGTTTGTGGGCTACCACAGATAGCTCGGGATGCAGAGTAACATTGCTTAGGGGGTCTCATTCACAGATGTTTACTTCTCCATATGTGCTGTGTAGCAGAAGTGCCTGGACCAAGAAGAGGTGCCTGGATCCAATTAAGGAGCTAGGCATTTAGGAGAAACATGTAGTTAGAGTTTCTCTCTGCTTTTCCATGAAGAAGGCTGCCAGATTGGTCAAATGGTATTTTTCTATACAGAAAGTACAGCAACAGAGATCTAATCACAGTATCTATGTAGATAAATGAATATTTCTTGGTCTGTTCTAATGCTGTTGGAATCTCAAAGCTCACCTAAAGGCATCCCTTCAGGAAAGGAGATACACAGTCCATTGACCCAATCCCGAGCAGATAGAAGTGTTTTTTTCCCCTGACTCTTATCTGTCCCAAAGTCAGAAACATGGAATAATCACATATTTTTAGTGGGATTTGGTGAATTTATAGTTCATAGAGGAGGTAGAATAACTATGTGTCCTCCCTCCTCCTCTAACCTTCACCAGAGAATCTTTGTGAACATCCGTATCTCCTTGGCTGATCAGATTTATAACAAGGCATGTTATGCGTGGTTAAAGGGGATGAGGTGAGGCTGATGAGTGGTACATAGGTACTGTTGTGAATCACTTGGTTGGAAGAGACATTTAAGATCATTGAGTCCAACCTATGCCCTAACACCTCAACGAAACCGTGGCACTGAGTGCCACATCCAGTCTTCTTTTAAACACATCCAGGGATTGTGACTCTGCCACCTCCCAGGGCAGATGATCCCAGTACTTTATCATTCAGTCAGTAAAAAACTTTTTCCTAACATCCAACCTGTATTTCCGTTGGTGCAGCTCAAGACTGTGTCCTCTCATTCTGTCAGTTGCTGCCTGGAGAAAGAGACCAATCCCCACCTGACCGTACCCACCTTTCAGGAAGCTGTAGAGTGTGATGGGGTCACCTCTGAGTCTCCTTTTCTTCAGGCTAAACAACCCCAGCTCCCTCAGTTGTTCCTCACAGGGTTTGTATTCCAAGCCCCTCACCAGCCTTGTTTCCTCCTCTGGATGCGCTCAAGTGTCTCAATGTCTTTCCTAAACTGAGGGGCCCAGAACTGGACACAGCACTCAAGATGTGCTCTCACCAGTGCCAAGTTCAGAGGAAAGTGCCAAGTGCAGGTGAAGACACAAGATGATCTTTGCAATACTTATGTGGATGAACTCATACACTGAAATTAGTAGCATTCTCCTTCACTTCCATTTTTGACTGTGATGGTGACATGTCAACTAAGGAATAGAAGAAATGATTCAGGCTTTCCTCTTATTCCAAGTGATTAAACTTTCCAGATATAGTTGTTAATGACTCTCAAAAATCACCAATGGAGTAGAATACAGAACATGGATATTATAAAGAAGTGAAATACTTGATGACAAAACTCGTAATGACATTCATATGTTCAATGTATATGATGCAGATTAGGTCTGCTTTTTTTGCCTGAAGTTTCTGTATAAATGAATAACCTCATTTGACACCCAAATTGTTAACACGCATGGATTTAAGTATCCCCCATTAGTTAATCTTGCACCCTGTGGAGGTTGCAAAAGACAAGTCTTTTTCAGCAGCATGGCAAAATTTATTGAGAAATATAATGTAGCTGAGCAGGTTTGAACATGGTGCTCTGCTAGCAGTGTTAGCTGCTGTTTCATTGGACTGCTGGAGATATTTAAAATCACAAACACAATGAAGTCAGAAAATAACACACCTCTCATTTGAAACTACTTAAGACCATCATGCGTGCCTTAGCATTATGCTAGATTTCTGTCACCTGCATGGCTAAATCTGAATAACAGGTGTGCTACCTGCTCCCTTTTTACCCAATATGGGTAAGGGTTAAAAATAGCAATTTAAAAGAGGAAAAGAGATGTTGTTTTTTAATGACCTATGTTACTTGCTAGCCAAGAGAAATTCCTTGCACTCTGGCAAAGAGACACACAGATATATTTTTGGGATTGATTGTGGCTGATGCACAGAAGGAGTCCCAAAAGATGTAGTGCTTCAGTGGTAGAGGTTGTTGATTTATCTTTCAACAACAATTTAGGAATTGTTGCAACTTCTCTACCAGTCAAGGAAGGATGTTGCTAATGTATAACATATGGAGTTGTCAGTATTTTTTATCTTTGAAACTGCTATTAATATCTCTTGGGAAGGAAGCACACAAAGAAGGCAGCAGAGCAGTAACTAACATTAGGGAGGGCTAGATCAAGGGTGTAGTATGGGCCTTATTAAAGGTTGTATTAAACAGCTAAATTATGCAAAACATGATGAATGTTGCTGACATATGTTTTCATTCATTAGGGCCAAACTACTCTCAGATCTTCAAGCCCAAGCTCCTTGGCAGGATTTGTCAGTGAGCCTCAGGTGGTTTCAGTAAAGTAGTTTTTAAAATTAATTAATGCTGTTAGCTCAGAAGTGATCCTCAGGAAGGGTTGCAAAGGGAGAAAGCCCTGTTTCCTGCTGAATAAACAGGAAAAAAAAAAATCCCAAATCACCCAACAGTTTTATGTCTCCTAATGTTAGAGCTGATAGGATGCTTTAGCATTTTTTCTGTATTTCCTTTTTTTTTTTTTTTTTTTTTAATTGGAAAAGGAGTAAACCCCCTTAGCATTCTACAGTTACATGAGTACAGGAAGCATTAGCTAAGAAGAAGTCCAAAATAATGAAGCATTAGAAAAGGGGAAAAACTTGATTAATGTAATACACAGTTTGGTAATTCAGCATAATGCCCCTCCCAACCATCGATAAATTGTTATGAAACTAACCCTGAGCTATAAAATGCTTAAGAAACTTTTGTTTCTTTTTAAAGTTGCTGAAGAACAAGAAGTCCCAAGGCAAGATATTTGGCAAAATTCATGTACATCATCTCTCAGCTACAAAGCTATTTATTGTCATCCACCACAACCACTTTTGGTTTTATGCATTACTGTGTAGTTCTACATGAAAATAAAGCATTGTTAGCAATTGTGGCATAATTGAGTGAGTCTGAGAAAATTCTAGAGTTTTTTAATCTATTTTTATCAGCATTGAGGTTTTTTGTAGATGGACTTTTTTCCTCTTTTTAATCTGAAGGAAATTTCTTATGTACATGACAATACATTCACTAAGAATAGATTCTAGCATATGTACCTGAGTAAGACCATTAAATAACAAAAAATGAAACATGTCTGATATTATTACAACTAATAGGGTGAAAAAGCAACTGTCTTTGAAGAGAAAAATGTTCGTATGTTGTTTGACTATATATTAAAATAATGACATTCTTGTTATTAAGGGAGAGTGGTTAAAGCAGATGATAGTATATCTGTAGGTCCCAATGCAAGCCCTTGCATTGGTAGCATCTGAAATTACAAAACAGTGGAAAAAGAAGCATGTAAATTGGTCTCAGCTCACCATGATTCATGTTATTATTATAATTACATTTCAGCAAATACTTAGAGAAGAATGACAGAAGAAGAAAGTGAATGATGACATGGTGAAAATGGGATGCTGTGCAAAGTTTTTATGGCAACTCATGGGAGCTATGCTAGTGCTTATAATTTCCAGGCCATATTCATCTATAGTGCACTGTATTAAACTACTGTTTCACTGAGCTCATTCGTGTTGAGGCAATCTGGTAATATTGCTGAAACTGTCAGTTTTCATTTCAGATACCTATAAATTTTGGATAGCCCTTGAATTATGTGAGTGATTTTTTTTTTTTTTTTTACGTGTCCATTGGCTGTAAGAAAGGCAGGCAACAGTTAAGTGATTTTGAATATTAAGCCGCAGTTTTGCTCATTAGCTAGGGTTTATTGCCATCTGGTGGCTGTCATGTGTATTTCAGACAGTGCAGAGCTATTCTCATTTTGTGTACTAGTATTCATATGATTTCAAAAAGAAAACATAAAATCAGCAGCTGTATAAAAAGTATTGAGTGCATTTAAAAATATTCTGATAGCTATATAACACGGTGTATAAAAATATCCTCGATTAACACATAGGATTTAGGTGCTATGAGATGATGACATGCATAGACAAAGGCAGCCTAAAAGTCCTGTTGACCTCCACAATCATCAAAATACAAAGTGCAGTTTCAGGTATTTGCAATTCTCTAGAATTGTAGCATAAAAGCAAAAAGTAATTTTCAGTGATCATGAAATGAAATAAGGTAATTGAGATCTTGATGTGCTCTTTGAGTTAGTCCTTTTTTGTATGAAGATACTGGATCTGGTTAATGGTTGTACTTGATGATAGAGGGCTTTTGCAACCTTAACAAATCTATGATTATATATGGTACATTATTCCTAAAACTCAACTGGGTGTTTCTTCTTCAGCACATTTGTTTGCTATCCTGTCTTCTGCACTTAAGTGCTAATAACAGATGTCATTTTTTAACCTCATTGGTACATTTGTGTGTTTTACTTTGCCAATTACTTTTATATATGGTGGTACTTCCATCAAAAGTGTAAGTTTCAATCTAACTAATGGTGTCACCTTGAGATTTCAGTTTCATTCTTCATAGGCACAAATAAGTAACTCATATGTAAGGTTTGTGATTTTTTTCATGCCTTGTTAAAAAGTGAAAATCCTTCAGAAAAGTATTTCGATCAGCATCATGGTAAGGTTTTATGCAAGTGTACTTTAGGTAGGGAGGAAAAGAAGTCCATTTCAGTGCAAACTCAGAAAAAAAATTGCACCCATTTCTATTGACAGAAAACTTTGGATGAAAATTTAGCAGGATCCCTGATTCAACAAAAAATGCAAACGTCCTAACAGTAGGAAGATAACAAAACCGGAAGGCCCTTCTAAAAGTGGCAAATCTAAAACTAAGTTTACAAATTTATATGTTAATTCCTTTTGTCTGCCCCACGACATGTTGTCTGTGTTTGGACAGTAGGAAATAAATAGAAGGTATTTCCTCTTCAGTTATAGTGCTGATGCCATGTCTCTACTATCCTTGCTGTGCTCTCGCTTTGGCTTGCGATACATTTCTATTGGGTTTTTATCTCCCAGCTCTGACACTGAGGTTATTGTTTGCCAGCTTTTCCTTCATACAAACTTCCATCTTTATTTCTGCTGCTGTCTGAACTGTTTGGTACTTTGAGCCTCATTAGCTACAGTCTTTTGTCTTCTTGACTGTCATCCATGTTTCTTTAGTCCATACTAGAATAAAAGCAATCTGCTATATATTGTAGAAGGCCTGCTGCAGCCATCCCAACCTTGATGTGTAGAAGTATCTGCCTGTCATGTTTATCTTGACTTTGATAAGGGCTGTCTTATCTCTTGGGAAAGGTGCATATCAAGGGATTGAATCCAGCCATAAACACCAGGTGTGGATGTTTTCCCTTACCACCCAGACCTGGGAGGTGACATGTTTGAGTGGATGACTGATAAGGGCAGAAACGTCTGCCTACAGGTGCTCGGTGGTGCGGCTGTTCTGTCATTCCTTCTGCACCTTCCCAACACTTCCTCTGAAGTTCCCCATAGTAGAAATATATGAATACTGGAATATGTGTAATAAAGATAGAACATGAAGAAGCAATGGTCTGTTTTTTTTTCAAGCTGCTGCATATCTGATGCTGTTATTAAATCAAAACCTTTAAAAACATGTATCTTGGTATTTTCTAATCATTTATTACCAGAACAGTGGAAGATTTGAGATATTTTGAAATAGGCCTTTTCCTGCTAATTTAAGATTTGAGATATTTTGAAATAGGCCTTTTCCTGCTAATTTATTTTTTTAAAGTACACCTTTCTATTACAAAGCACTACCAGCAAACATGTCATCCCCCTCTCTACCAGTAATTTCCCTTTATGCCTCTCATTCTAGTCATAAAGATGAAGTTAAAGAGAGTGTCTGCATTTCTCTAATTGTAGAGAAAAAAATCCTTGTTTTAAAGCCCTGCCTTTCACTCCTGCATATTTTATAGAAGGGTCAATATCTTGTAACCTCGAAGAGCAGCACCTTCAGCACCATCTCAGCTGAATGGGGAATTTGGTGGCAGCTGGATGTGGGACCATTGCTAGGATCACCTCTCCTAGCTGGATTCCACTCAACTCTGCCTCCCTCACCAGGGCAGAGAGGTTGATTTGCAACTCAGGACTTTTCTTTATGGGTCATTGTGGACCTTCTTCATCCTTACAGAAGATCTCATTTGATTGCCTGATGACACACTTCTGGGCTTCTATTGTTTTTACTTTTAGAGAAAGCAGTAGGGTTGTTGGTAATTATGGTCCTTTCATGCTTAAGCTAGGGGTGGTCCCTTCTTCTGTTAAAAACAAAGAAATGTGCAAAATGCCTTTGCATTTCAGCTCTTATCTGGAATGTGCCCTAACCAAAAGCAGGAGCAGGATTGAGTACTTGCTATGTCAGGCTCTACATTTCTGTGTCCAGGTCCTGCCCATTAGAGGAATGAGTCACTGTAATAACTAATGGGGGAGGGAATAAAGGGGAGTAGTATGAGAGAAAAAATTATCAGAGTAGATAGCCCAAAGTACAATTTATGGGACACATTATATAAATCTTTGAAATGATGCTGAAAGTGACACATTAAATTAAGTCTATCACTGGGTATTGTGAGTGTAAGTAATTAATTAAATGTTTTAGTTTAATTTATTAAAATTATTAATTAATGTGTTGGATTAATTAATTAGTGGGTAGTTGTGTATCTCCCAGCTCAATACTGTAGGTCTATGGTAGTGCCTTTTACCAGCACACTGGGGGCTAAACCAGTACTCTCTTTCACCATGGTGAAAACATAGTGCTGGAGCCTTCAATACCTCGAGGTCATGCTGCTCCTCAGCAGAGGAGCTGGCTCTGTCACCATCAGCCAGCTGGTAGAGTATTTGTGGGAGCATCGATGCCAGCAGACATATTTTAAACAAAATATATTAAGACCTTGCTTGCCATTTGAAAGTGAGCTTCTTAGAAGTTTTAGCCAGGGGAACAAAGATGGGTATATGGACTAATTTATAATGCCCTGATTTGGGGGGTTTTAATTCCTGACGACTAGAGATAGAATGGGACATACAGGAGAGAGATAGATAGATAGATAGATAGATAGATAGATAGATAGATAGATAGATAGATAGATAGATAGATAGATAGATAGAACAAATAATACCATTTAGCATAATTAGGATAACACTAGAGAGTGTTACCTAAATAAGGATGACAAAGTCAAGGGTTCTAAAGAGGTTGCAAAAGAGTGGCATGGAGAGATCCAGAAGCCTGCCTGTCTGTAAGGACCAGAAGAAGCTTACTGACTCCACCATTCATTCAGGGATTAAAAAACATGGATGTGTACCAAAAACTCACTTGAAACTCAAAAACACTTGCGTTGCAAAGATAACTGGGGTTTTTTTGAAGTTCTCTTCAGCTCTCCATAATTTATTTACTAGATATCAGCTAAAATATTAAGACATATTGAGTGCATTCAATTTTTTATTGCTGTTTAGGTTCAATAAAAGACAGTGTTTGTAATAGAAATTGCCACCTATAAGCCAGATAAAAGATAAGAAACATATTTCAAGAAGGTCCTTGATTAGGGTTTAAACTGATATCCTTCATTGCATAAGGAAAAACCAACAAAAAAGTTTTTTAAAGGCAGATAAGAGCTACCATAGAGATTGTGCTGATTAGGTAGTGTCAGAAGAGAAAGCATAAAAGGAATTACAGCATCAGGTTGCTACTTTGCCTAATTAAAATTGTGGATGTCATCTGTATATGGAGGATGTTTTTGTATCTCAGAAAATTTTAAAAATGCTGCATTTGAATTATTGAAACTCACAAGCTGCAAGTGTGGTGCGGAAGTTTTTATCTGGAAAAATCTAAAACATTCTTCTCCAATATCAAGACCTTGCTGAGGAAGTCCTTGGACAAAAGCTGCAGCTGGCTCCTGAGTTTAAAAGTGCTCAAAAGGCAGGGAGAAGATGTACAAGAAATACCTCATTGAGGGACTGAAACTTCAGTGCAGCCCGTAGCAGCAGCCTTTAAATATGCAGAGACGGAAGTGTATGTGTACACACAGAAGAAGGAGGAAAACAGATACTGTTTTTATGCTAACCACAGTTGACTCTGTCATCTTATGCTTCTTTCAGGTTAATTAAACAAAAAGCTCATCAGAGAAAGAGGCTGTGATTCATCTTGTATGTGTAATGGCTTCATGTTGCCAGTCCTGGTTTAGTAATGGAAATGGAAGAAAGAATAGTTCTTGATGAATGTGTTATTTTTATTTTACAGCTAACAATGTTCAACAATTCATTTACCTGTCAGCCTGATTTTCCCATGAATGCTGACATGATTTTTTTTTTTTTCCATTTTCCTTTTTTTGGGATGTAGTGTTTTTGCTTACACTGTCCCTTGGGACACATTTCAGTCTCTATGTATTTTTCCTGCTATCGTATAGTTTTCTGGGTTTTTTTCCATTCACTTTTCTCCTTTATTTATTACTGAAGTGGGATTTCCTTTGTGGCTTTTTTCCTCTGCTGCCACTGTATTTTACTTAGCATTACTTTTGTCTTCATCTTTTCCCTTTCCTCCTGTCTTAACAATATAGTTTGTCTCTCTGCTCATCTGCTGCTACTCTTCATCTCCCCATATGTTGTTTCTGGACTAAATCCAAAAGAGTTATTGTGATACCCCAACGGGAAGAGCTGCAATATTTAACTTCTTCATACCTCTACAAGATAGCAAGACCAAGCCTTTTTTGAATCTGGGAGTGTAGAGCAAGCTCCTGTGAAAGATTGGTCACTTCTAAAATTTTGATTTGCTTACAGCAAGTTCATAAAGAATGACTGACATAGGAAGGGGTAGGATTTGAGACACAGCATGCATGATAAAATATATTTTGTATATGTGTTCTGAAATTTATGTATAAGTTTTGGAAACATGGAGGAGCTCAGTCTTTGCTTTTATTCCTAATGAGTAGTTTTTCCAACCTATTTAATTGCCTTTTTGGAGCACATGTCACTTGCCTTCACCACAGTACTCTTCACACTCAAGAATGGCTAAACTTGCAGCTCTCCTTTTGGCAAAAACAGGGCTCCATTTACCTGCTATTGTAAGAAGTTGTTGTTTTCTGATCCTTTTTTTCTTTCTTTTTTTTTCCATCTGAGTATGAAATTCAAGATGTTTGGGGCGAGAGGAGATTTTACAAACCACTAATGTAGGAAAGGAGGCCCGATACCTATTTCTGTGGTAGCAGTATATGGATAAAAGAATCTTTAGCTTAGATTGGGAAGGAGAATGGTTTCTGACATGAGAAGGCAGGGGTGACCATGTGGCACACCACATTTACAAAACTGACCTTTTCTCTTCCCCCAGTCACCACCCTGTGTGTCAGAACAGCAGAAGTTTCAAAATACAATCCTAAATGTAGACATTATACACAGGCTGTGATCCTTACAGAGCCACCTCTGTGCTGGAATCCAATCCAAACATGATGCATCAAACTTGTGTTAAAAAGCTCTGTGCTTTTTTCCCTTTGGCAAGAAGCAACCACAGTCAGCTGCTCACAGACCCTTTATCCATTACCAATTTAGGTTTGTTATTCTTCACAAAAAAAAAAAAGTGTTTAATCAGGAATAATCAGGAACCATCTGTGTGAAGGTTCAGCAGAGGGCACCCAAATTATTAGTTGGAGTTTTGTTTCTCTTTACATAGAACAGGGTAGGTCAAATTGATACCAGACACACGCATGTACTTTCCCCCTCCACAGGATCAGAAAAAGAGCCAAAGATTTAAATTATTTACAAAATTGGCAATTCTTTATTCTCACCTAAAAATTGGACAGGATGTAGGAATGCGCCAGCCAGCTGTACTACAATCATGCCTCCCATATGTCCAAGATAGGTCCTGTTCAGATCCTCAGAGTAAGCTCCCATCTCTTACGGAAAAGGTGAGGGTTGACAAACGTCAACACAGTTGCTGTTGAAGAGGTCTGATGCAAAGGCAGTTAATTTCTATTAAGCTTTAGAAAAAGATGGGACTCATTGTGACAACATGTATCATCAATCTATTTTTTTATTGAGCTGAAAGTAGTATTTTAGGTATGTGGCATTTAAAGACTTGGGTATGATGTAAGCAGAATTTCACTACAGCAGTATATCTTCCTAAGAATTGTTTTTAAATCTGACAGTTCTGTGCTATAAATTACTTTGAAATATTTATAGTTTTAAAATCAGCAATTCCTGTCTACTGTCTTAAGAGCTACACTGCTGTGTTTCTAGCTGTAATTTAAAACTTAAACAGTCCCTGATTATCCAATATCTAATACTAAGTATTTAAAGTGTCAAGTTATATAGAGTTTTCTTTTCTTAATGTGCTAAGTTAAACCAGCCTCTTTGAGAGGAATCAAAACTATACATAGAATTTTACAAAATATATCTGCAATGCAATATTTTTTCATGGCCATAATTTCTAAGGGTACAGTAATACCCCTAAGTGACTTGCATTACAACATGGTATTCCCTGGAGAGTCTCAATCAATCAGTTTAAATTATCAGTTGTCAATTATACAGTTAGCCTTGCAGAGAAACTTAGATCTGCACTTTCACCTACTTTTTTCTCTAAACAGCATTAGTGTCTAGCAGTCCTTCTGGCCCTCACTAAATAGAATTTCAATTGTAACCTCATTAACTATTAGTTCATGATACTAGAAATGAAAATAGAACCAGAAAATGGTAGTTAAAAATGATGGAAAGAGTAAAAACTCCAGAGGAGTCCAAATTCTGTAAGTATTTTGCAGATCATTTAATTAACTCTGAAAAAGGAAATTGTTCCTTTATGAAAACAACCGGTGCAGCAAAAAATATTGCAATATTTCACAAGTTCTAGGTAGATGATCTGTGGTCTATAGTTGGGTCCTGGCTATTGTTTATCAGACACTGCTCATCACTTGATAGCAGCCTCAGGGGGAGAAAGAGGAAACCAGACCAACAGCCACTGTAGCCACTCAAATTGCATCTGAACTGCAGGAACAGCCCATGCTGATAGAACAGGAGGAAGAGGCAGGGCTAGAGATAATCACCAATCCCTATCCCTGAGGCAGCTGCAGAGTGCACAAGATTTCAGCCACCAGTCTGACCTGGCTGCTTCAGTGCTGCAATATCACAGCTCACAATACAAAACTAGATGGTAATGAGGCCAAGCAGCTGGGATCCCTGTCCCAGGATGTGGGCATTGACAAAGGGATTGCAAAGAGGACAGAAGCTCTCAGCCTTTGCAGATGACTCCTGTCAAGTGTGAGAGAAAGGTACTCTCTCAAGGATGATCTAGTAGCGTACCCAGGCAGGTGTGACACCATAGAGGAAAGTACCCAGTACCTGAGAGAACTGGTTGTGCTGGAGGTAATCTCTCGGGGTTCAAATAATGTGCAGTCCCCTGTAGATCCAGATGAGGTCCGGTGTGCACCATCCAGGTGGCAGAAGTTTGTATGGAGCCCATGATCATCATGCACCAACTCATTGGCATTGATGTCCATGAAAGGAGGAGAACAAGCAAAGTACTTTAGGTGATTACCTAGCTACAGCAATATGATGATCACCTTTTTTTCCTCCCTGCTCACCTGCACCTTGTCTGTGGAAAGACTGTCCAAGACTGTGGACAAACTCAAAAGACTTGAGCAGATGTGAGAGGAAATGTCYCATGCCCCTCCATTATGGACCAGAGTTTCTGCTTTTGGGAACAAGTACCCTCCTGCTCAAGAGAGAGGATACAAACCACAAGGTAACCTGTGGCTTTTGCTGGGTGAACACAGAGAAGATGTGAGGAAGTGGGATGTAAAATCCACATCTGCCCTGGCAGCACAGGTACATGAGTTGCAAACATTAGAGGGAAACTCAAGGATGAACACAGCTCAAGTTTCCAATGGGCAGATTCTCAGACAGAATCAAAGGGCTAGTCCAATTGAAAGGACCTCCAGTTCATATTTACAAGAAAAATCAATGGGTACCATGACCACAACTAGAGAGGCCTTGCCTCTAGCCATGTGGAGGAACAGGACAATCAAATCTATTGGACTGTGTGGATCCAATGGCTTGGCACATCAGACCCACAGGAGTGTAAAAATTTAGTTGACCCCAGAGCACAATGTATCCTGATGCCATCGAGATATGTAGGGGCAGAATCCATCTCTATTTCTGAGGTGACAGGGAGCTGGACAGCTGACGGTACTGGAAGCTGAAGTGACTCTTGACTGGGAATGAATGGCAAACACACCCCAGCATGACTGGTCCAGAGGTCCTGCGCTTCCTTGGCACATATTACCTCAGGAGAGAGTATTTCAGGGATGCAAAAAGGGCATTGTTGGGCTTTTGGGAGAGCTGCTGTGGAGGCAGAGGAAGTTAGACAGCTGAATACCTCACTTGGTCCCTCAGAGGACCCTTCTGCTGAGGACTGCTGAGGGTCGAAGAACAACAGGTACCAGCCACTACCAGAGCAGTGCACCATCGACAACACCATGCCAGCCAGGACTCTGAACCCCAGCCATGAAATGGCCTGGGAGAGCCAGGGAGTGGCCAGCAAGACTCACTCATCATTTAACAGTCTTATATGGCTAGTGTGTAGGTCCTATGGAGAGTGGAGACTGACAGTGAACTACCATGGTCTGAAAGAAGTCACACCATCACTGAGCACTGCAGTGCTGAACATGTTGGAACTTCAGTACAAGCTGTACACTCTGTACACATTTTTCTACATTCTGTCATTAATATTGTTGCTGTTACAGTTTGTTGCCCTATTCCATTGCTGTTTCCAATACATTGCTCTTATTTCAGCCTTTGACTGTAGAAGTGCATTTTTATACCTAAGCAAATTATTCTATTTAAGGAAAAAATTTTTGGTTTACCTTTGAACATATAAGGAGCCAAACTAGAAAGTTCTGTGCCCTTTTCATCAGCATTGGCCTAGTGCCAGTATGTGAGCATCCCCTGGGCTTTGGAAATGTTTTTCAAAACTTATAGCAGCTTCCATAGGAAGTAAGCCAAAATTGCCCCTCCTTGATCATCCTATACTTAAGAACAAGCTCAGAGGTGCTCAGCACTTTTTAAGGTATCTTAGCAAGGTGTCAGAGGCTTCTCTGACACCTGTGCTCGGCTTTTTATTTTGTTTCTGAATTGTTTGTTATTTCATCTTTTATTAAAATCATGGCTTTATAAAACAAACTTGAAGAGCTGTCTTGCAAAATTATTTTAAGCCATTTCTCTGTGAAGGCTGGCCCCTCAGAGGTGATGGACCTTTGTGGGGTTTATCACATCTGACCCATGTAAGATTCCATCACGTGGCCCTTGAATTTGGACATCTTAATATAAGATGGCAAATTTGAGTTCTTGCTGACCAACCCTCCATCAGCTAGGGCATATTTTGTCCTTGGTTTGTGTTTTTCAATGCGAGCTCGTGGTGGTTCTTAGTTGTGAAAAAAACACATTTGTGGGTCCGAAAGCCAATGAGGCAGTTACCAGACCAAATCCTCATGCTGGTGAAAGAGGATCTTAGCCGCACCACCTATCCCGGAATGCAGAGCTGAGCCCCAAGGACGAAATTTCTCCATGGAGTAGAGAACTGCCAAGACAGGCAGAGCCAGAGTCTTCAGGCAGAGAAACACTGCATATCCAAAGAGGAATCGAGGAATTAAACCAAGGGACCTGGGTTACCATGGGAAGTCATTTCTGGTGAGTGAATGAAGTACCCAGTTTGCAGTAGTCAGCGAGATGTTTATTTTTATTTGGATTATAATTTAGCAATTTAAGACTTTCATTTGAGAAGAAACAGCTCAAAAGACTTGTCAAAACGAGTCTATAAAAACCCAAGAGCAGAAAACTTATATGAGACTTTTCAGACAGAATTGGGGTGCAAATGTGCAATCTGGAGAAAAAAGAGAGACTTTGTAACATCAGAAAGTAAAAGGGCTCTCAGAACAAGTTAAAAACATACCTGAAATTGCAAAGAAAAAAGAAATAGCTGCTCATGTCCGAACGTAGCAGGAAAAAAAGGAGCCAGCAAGTTAAAAATGAAGGGCGGCTCCACCTGAAGTTGAAGTAAGTGGAAAAAAAACATGCTTTATTTCTGTAATCCCCCAACCACAAAAAACAGTCTGTTTCTTACACTGAGCCTGAAAGGCAGGCAGTGGACCGACCCAGGTGGTTCCAACCTGCCCCCCCCTTCCCCTTGTGGTGAAAGTAAACAAGCACTGGCCATGCGACTGAGTTTTCTGTCTCCTTTATCTGTTTGTCCTTCTGTTTGTGATATCCTCCGTTTAGTAGTAATCCTAAAAAGAAACCGAGTTTGAAAAATAGCTGCCCGAAAAAGTACCACGCTGGAAAAGTATCGTAGGAGAACTAAGAGATACATGCGCTCAGAGCTGGTAATCACTTGATGGGTTGTTGTTTCACCTTTACTGGGGCATGGGTTTTTCCCCTTCATGGGCAGGTACCACCGAGCCCTGCTTTGCAAGGCACACCCAGACTGGTATGTCACAGACTCCCCTCCTGTCAGCGGCAGGACACTCCCCTTCTGTGGGCTGACCTGCTCCCAGACACACTCTGGATGCCGCCCCCAGCAAGGGGAGGCCCACCCCCAGCTCAGCTGACCTGAGAACGTAAGATGATATAAATAAATAATAATGAAAAAAGTTCAGCTTGAAAGACAGCACTGGCAGCTGTTGATTCCAATCTTCTTTTCTATTTCAACAGTAGATCTGAGGTACCAGGGTTTTTTTCACATTGTATTTTATCCAGGGACAAGAACACTCCAGCCATCTTAGGCAACCTGTTGCAATGCTTAACCATGCACAAGGGGAAGAGGTTTTTTCTTGTGTACAACTTGAATTACTTCTTTTGTAAGGTGTGACTGTTGACTCTTCCCCTTTTTTTGGTGGCTCCCTGACAAGAATCCATCTTCTGTGTCACTCCACTTTTGGTTGTGGAATACAGCAGGTAGGTGCTCCTCAAGCCTTCACTTCTTCAGTGTTCTGGTTTAAAGGTAAACTGGTGGGAGAGATGAACCCCACTCAACCACCTCAAGAGAGATTACAGGTCAAAATTACAATTTACGTAAGAGATTTGTAGTGGTTTGAAAGCAAACCAAGTGAGAGGCTCCAAGTCAGAAAATATAATTTAATAAGAAGAAAGGAAAAAAAGGTAGAATAAAATAAAATAAATCCAATAATACAAGAGACCACTGACAGAGTCAGAATACAACCTGAGCAGGGTGATGGAAGCAGTCCAGATGAGGTGGTCTTCCTGAAGCAGTGATCCCGTAGAAAGGTCTGGTTGCTCTGGTCCTCTGGGAATCCAGTGGGTAAAGGCTGCTTGTACTGTCCCCAAATCCCAGATTATATCCAGGTGAGAATGCTTGGTTCCTCCCCCTGGGCGGAGCCTCTCACAATGGAATGATGAGTCATACAGGGGGTCCTTGATGGCCCATTAGCGAGTGATTGCTCCCAGAGGCAGTTATCTGTGAGTCATACAGCAAGGCATCTGATGGGCCATTAACAGAAGATAGCCCAGAGGGAGGGGGCCTGGGAAACACTGCTCCAACAATTGGATTCAACACTTCATGAAGATGGTGATAGAATACTTTTGCACATTCTATCCTACAACTCAGGACAGATTACAATAAACACAATGATAGAGAGTAGAGTGGTTCTAGCCCAAAGTCTGAGTACAACCTAAACTGGTTCTAACACAACGTCTGAGTACAACCTGACACCCTCTTGCTCAGAGTGATGGTCACAGTCTTGCAAAAGGAGTGGTCACAGTCTTGTTGAAGTTCTGGTCCTCTTCTGGATCTGTCAAGTAGCAGTGTCTGAAATCCCCATGCTAAAGATTATATATGCCCAGGTTCGGCTGGGACCCCTCAGTACCTTGGGTGGGTCGTTTCACAGTTGATGGTGTAATAATTCTGTGAGTCATGGGATATTTTGGGGAATCTTTGATGGTCTGTGTCATTGCAGCTGCCTGTCATGCTAGTCCCACTGAGTTAATTATGGCCTGTTAGCAGAGATGACTCTTCAGGCTGGAAATAAATGTGTCCATGTTTCCCCAGAGGAGAGTTATCACAGCTGAGTCATTGGTGTGAAGAAAAAAGAAACACTACCCTGCCTCAAAGGATTGCRTCTTTTTCTTTATCTCATATAACACCAGCTTGTAGCCTGAGGTGTCAGGTGTGCCTGGGCAGGTCACCAGAAATGACGGAGGGTGGGGGTGGGCTGGGGTTGAATACACACCTTGGTTACACCCACATGGTGCTACTGGCACCCCACTCCTGTAACCATGACATTCAGGTAAACTACTTCACCTCCTTTACCCTTTACTCATGGTCACTCTAGTCCAGCACCCTCTCTTAGTGGCCCCCTTCTCCAAAATTCTCTAAAATGTTGGTCACTGTCTTGTAGTTGGAAGTGCAAAAGAAGACACAATGTTTCAGATGCATCTTCTGTCCATCCCTCCCTCCACCCCAGTAATACATAGAACCATTAAAAGTCTTTAGGTTGGAAAATACCTACAAGGTCATTGAGTCCAGCTAACACTGCCAAGCCCATCACTAAACCATGTTCCCAAATGCCACATCTGCATGTCTCCTAAATCCCTCCAGAGGTGGTGACTCCACCACTGCCCTGGCCTCCAGTGTTTGACAGCCCCTGTTATATGTGGTCTGCTTTGCAACAATAGGAGATTGATGGCTTGGTTCCTCTTGTTCACTCACTCATCAAGTTCTTGTTAAATAATTTTGCTTCGTGACTAGCAGTTCAAAATTTCCATTATTTTAAAATTGTAGAACGAGCTCCTTGCACTGGTTAAAGTGAAGTTCTTCAATCACAATAACTCTGGTTTCCAGCACTGGGTATTTAAAAATCACTCAGAGGACATTTATTTTTACATAACTTGTCATGAAAGTGGCATTGTAAAATAAAAGAAGGTACAGCCATGTAGTGGTGAGGTATGGAAGCAAGGTTTGTGACACTTTCAGGGTCTTCTATGTAAGTATTGCAGGTATTACAGTTAGCTTTGCTGGTTGTTTGTATTTTTGACAATATGGTAAAAGATGCTTTTTTCATAACACAAAGTCTGTGTTAGGTAACTTCTGCAAATATTTATTTTTTCAATGCAGACAAGCAGTATCTGAAAAAATACTGATTAGCTCACTGAGTGCAGAAAATATACAGAAAATGAATGGCATTATAGCTTTTGATCTGCACCTGCAAAGGGCATTACTCTATCCTAATATGGACCAGGTGTAAGATTCACAGAAACTCATATTATATTGTAAGTTGGAAGGACACATAAGGATTGAGTCCAACTCCCTGCTCTGCACAGGACTACGTAAACCTAAATAACGTGAGTAAGAGCATCAGCTAGATGCTCCTTGAAGGTTCAATAGTGTTGCTGAAAGGATAGGAAGTGACAGTCGAAATAATACTCATTTAGTGAACTTTGGACAGCAGAGCTCTGAAAATTTCTCACCACTTATTTCCTTAATACTCTTTAATCTTGTGCATGATCAAGGGCTTGTTGTCTTATAGCATGGGAGCAGAACAGATTTGGACTTGTCATAGGTAGAAATTTCTATTTGGAATACAGTGTGTATATAGCCTTAAACTACTCATATCTTCAAGCAGAGATTTTGCAAATACAGCCCATTACATAATGGGTATGTGTATTCTACTTAAATAATACCCTGCTTTAGATTGATGTGCTTTAGATTAGCTTCAAATCAGTGAAACAACAACCCATCAAGTGATTACCAGCCAAAACTCTTGACTCACCTTAATAATTTATGGGGAACAGCATATTTTTTTCTAGCTTATAATCAGAAGCTCAGTGCATCGCTGTCTTGCATCACCGATGGCTGCCTACAGCAGCCAAGTTTGGCTGCCTAATTTAATGTTCAGGTGACTAAAGCTGGCTGCATTGAATCCCACACCAAGGTAACATCTGCTCTCCAAAAGACTTGGCAAGGTAGCTATGCTGAAGTTCCTTGCTCGAGAAGTCGATCAGAGGAGAGGGAGATGTTGGTTCACGAGCATGAGAAAGGTGTTAAAAGGCCAGGTTGCAATGACATGAAGAGGTCCAAGCATAAGATTGTTCCCCAAACCAGATTCTCTCTTTTCCAGCCAGCTCCATTCAGCAAGACAAAATTTGTCTTCTTGGCTACATGCAGCAGCTATGTAGTGAACATGACTGAGTGGGCTCTCATTCCATTTGCAGTTCAGCTCTTTGCAAATGTAAACTCACTTAAAGATAATTTATATAGTTGTATTAATTTGCAGAACTGCAATTTCCTGGATGCAGAATTATCTGGGAACATGTCACGCTCAGTGCCTCTTAACTCATTCTTCCCCCATAATTTTTTTATATATGGTAGATGGAATTAAGTAGAACATTGTCTGAGGATGTTTCCCTTTCTTTTGCTGTTCCTGGATATTTCACATCTCAAGTCCTTGATGCATCATTTAAAATATACACTGATTGCTTTGGGTAAACTCCTGGGTTTAACAGTAAATTACAGTAAATCAAAAATAATTGGTATTCAGCACTCAAATAGCAATTTCATACTATGACTTAATCACTGTGACACTCCTCCCTGAGGGTCTTGAGTACTTCAGAATATTTATCCCATCAAGCTAATGCAAACTATTTAAAAATACTGCATTTGTAGCTATTATTAAATGTTGTGACATGTTATGATTTTTCTCGGTAGGTGGTTTTTGGGTTTTTTTCGTTTTTTGTTGTGTGTTTGGTTGGTTGGTTGGGTTAGTTTGTTGGGGGTTTTTTTAATATTTCCCATGGACCTAAACAGTCAGAAGCCCCTTCGAGCTTAAGAAAGGGTATGTTTTAATGAACTGCCCAGAAAACGGCTGTTTGTGCTCAAGTGGAGTTAATATGTTTCAACAGCAACCCCACTATGGCTTGAAACAATGAGGTGCTTGAGCCTAAATGGATTTTACAGTATTGTACATGAATGTGATTTTAAAATTCATACAAAAGCTTTTCCATATCATGTTCATGCATATTTCATGTATATTTCAGTATCATGTCTTTTGCTTCTTTATGCAGTTTCTGACAGGGCTGAAACACTTGCTGGAGCTGTAGGTACTGTTGATTACTACTGTGGCATAGTAATAAAAAAGATGAAGATACCTATTGATTTTAATATGATCATGCTTGGCCTTCTTAAGCACTATGATGTTGAATGAGGGCGTATGTTGGCAGACATTGCAATTTCTGGTTTTGGTTGGGTTTTGGGATTTTTTTTAGGAGTTCATTTCATCCATATATGAAACATATCAGCACACATTTGTTTTCTGTGAAGATAAATGTAATTAACATCTCCCCATATTCACCAGAATAACCGCTTACTGCCAACTTCACCCATCCCCAAATCTGAGCCTTACCTTATCTCAACAGTACTTTTTCTTTTTTTTTTTTAATAAACTCAGAGTTATTTTGATTAATTTGGAGCACAAATTCTTAATGCTGTGAATCTCCTCAGATTCTAGAGGTTAGYATATCTTCTGCATTTTTCTTCCATTTTTGTTTTTCTGGCACATTGACTAGCACAAGGTTGAAAGGGTAGAACATCTAAAAAGCTAGCAAACTGTAACTAATACAACTTGTCACTTGCTTCCATTTTCTGATCAATTCATATTACCTATGTGTTTGCTTATCTGCAAATTCATTATACATAATTGTCTTTTACCTGTATTAGACAATTGTAAATGGCTTCTTCCTTCAGCATTGCTCTCTAAATGTGTGATGTTTTATACCTTTTCATTTTTCTATCAGTTACAGTAAATGTTTCTGGACAAAGCTGATGGTAACGTAGTCTGTGAGCTTTGGCTACAGAATTTTTTTCATGGGCTAAGCTCACTCTTTAAGCAGATGATTTATAAAAAACCAAGTTACTGTTTTGTTACTTCTCTTCCCTGTATTTCTTCCCCATCCAAATCATCCTCACACTTGATAAACAAAGGAGGGATCGCTGCAGTGAAGACTCTCCACAAATGGCCATGCTTTCTGACAGTTCTTTAGAGGAAAGGTCCCCACTGGCACTTACTGTGTCTCTGCTTGATCGAATCCTGCAATTTGTTTTCCTTTGCTGGTTGGCAGGCTGTTGTGGTGCATTTTGGCTTTACCAAATTTCTGTATGCTTCTGTTATTTGTTTTATAATGATTTGTCCCTGTACTCCCACGTTCAAACCCCTTTGGTTTTTCTTTAGTTATGGGTCCTGTCCATCACCCTGCAGCCCCGCCCTGAAACCTGGAAGATTCTAGCGGGAATGTCATGTGATTTGGCAGGGTCTCGTTTCTTCCATTCCTTTTCTATGTATGGGATTATCCTTTTGCTCTGGGTAACTCCCCACGCCCTTTCTGGGATTGGTTCTAGATTGTCCCCTGCCATGTCCACACCCCCTGTACTTAAACTGAGACCCAGAGGAAAAAAATCACTTTTACGTGGGTCACCCGCTGGGTAAAATAAAACCCTGTTGAACTCACATGAAGTCCTCCTTTCTTCCACGCAAAACCACGCTTCTGCCTAAGGTCAGGGCCCACAAGATCGGAAATATACTGAGCTGTACCCTTAAATGCGAGTTTGGTGAAAGAGCTGGCCGGATAGCAGCACCGAACACCCGCATAGCAGGACAGGGGTGTGTAACTCATGTCTCCAGCCTCCTCCCTTACCAGGGAGCTCTGGCATCTTTTTGGCATCTTTTCAGCATCTTCAGCATTTGTATGATGCTCCACAGCAGGAGTTAGTCTTTTATCTACAGCTCAGGTAATTTTTTCTTGCAACTCTACCAGATTATCTTCTACTGCTGGTGACAGACCTTGAATCTCTACTCCTCAAATTAAAGTCTCTAGTGGGATTTGTTCTGAGACGTTGCTGCCTCTTCTGTTGCAATAACTCTTACGCTTTTTAGAAGCAGGAGAAATGGATTGAGAAACAGGTTGCAAAATCTCCAGTGGCCATCCCTGCTGGTTGAGAGTACCTATTTTCATGTTTAATTCATATTTTGATTCCTGAAACCCTCAAAAATGGTGTAGAAAGAATGTGTTTGCAAAAAATATACGCTGCTTCCAGTGACCTGGGATTATCTTGGGTTTCCATTTTTTTCAGGTGCTTTTTCACAGCCACATGTGGGAAGGATGTCACTGAGCACTGATACCTTAGCCAGGTCTTTTGGAGTCTTATTTTTATTATCACATATGAGACACTTCAACATAATCAGTGTGCATATAGTGAACCTTTTTTGTTCCATTGAAAATAAGAAACTTAAAACCCAACTAATTAACTGTGTTAAATCCTGTGGTACTTGTTTAGAAGAGATGTGATGTTTTGTAAACTGTGACCTAAAAGGGAAGCTTTTCTTCTCAAAGTTACACTAAATAGTGGTAGAATTTGGCTAGTTATGTTTTATTCACATTTAAATTTCATTTCTTATGTTTACATGAATGTTTTTAAGTATCTGTGTTCTCAAACAACTGGCAGAGATTGCCCAGAGAAGGTGTGGCTGCCCCATCCCTGGAAATGCTCAGGGTCATTTTGGATGGGTCTTTGAGCAATCTGGTTTAGTGGAAAGTGTCCCTGCCCATGGCAGGGGAGGTTGAAACTAACTAAATGATCTCTAAGGTCCCTTCCAACCCAGATCATGCTATGAATCTATGAATGTAATTCTTCAAAGACTGAAAAGAAAAACTGTTTTATATTCTAAGGAGATTCTTGCTCATAGACTACTAGTTAATCTTTAGTTTATGCCATTAAAATTGGGAATACTACAGAAGAAAATGTTGCCATGTATAGAAAATAAAAAAAAAAACCACAACAAACAACTATCAACCTCATGTAAGGATTTGGACATTTGCTAGCAAGAATTTAAAAAAAAGGATCTATTTTTAAAAGCATTTGGACTGCTTTTTTCCTCAAAAAGTGCTATTTTTCAAGTTTTGAAGTGAAGCTTCTGGCATTAGTTTCAGTAAGAGAAATTTGCATTGCTACTAAGTAGAGTAAAAAGAAAAACTATCTTCATATTTATCTCAATGGGTTTGGTTTTTTTCTTCAAATTTTGATAATACAAGAGTATTCATATGGTTAGGAATGTAACTGAATCAGTTAATTTGTTTGTTTGCATACCAAACAAACAAACAAACAAACATATATAAGTTATGCTCTTTCTAGTACTACTTTAACCTCTGTGTTTGTGTCTAGGTCATTCATTCTGTACCAGATGTTTGTATTCTTTGAAAATCAGGCTGCACCATGACAAGTTGCTTCACATTCCACCGGAAGCTTCCTTTCAGTGAAGTGGCTAAAAGTCCTAAGAGCGGGATTCATTTGAGCACACACAACTGGGAGCATCATTATATGTGTGTTTTACTCAGCAGTAAAGTCCTCTTACTTTTACTGTTGCAAAAGACAACATCTAGCCGAGATGAGTTTTGCACAGATCCTGACTCAGTTTAGTGGGACCTGGCCTGTGAAACTGCATGGAAAACTTGCTGCTTAAGCACTACGAAGCTCCTGGGTTCAACTTGTGTAATAGACTACAACCAGGCATGGACACATGGTCACACCTGTGGATCGTGGAAATTCAGCCATCAGCAGCCAAATGTGTTTCTGAGTTCAACTAGTGGCCATGACAATGATCTTACTAATCATAAGTATGCAAGTATATTTTGCAAATTTTTTTTTTAAATCCTCAGAGGTATGTAACTGTTCATTATCTCTTCTTGACTCATAGTTCATAGAAGGCTTTTATGCAGATCAGACCTACAAAGCAACTTGTAGTTACTTCTTGAATTTAATTGTATTGTAGTTTGAGGTCTATGGTGCGATCTTGCTTTGAACTCATATGGTAAATAAACATGAAAAAAATATTACTGTAATTAGATTTTCTCCTCACCCATAACACTGCAGGATTAAGGCTCAATCTAGCGATTTATTGGGTACTTATGCAATTTGCTGAGCACTCTGAGCTCTCACAGATGTCAATGGATTTGAATACTGATGACTGAATTAAGTGCCACAAGGATATTAAATGTAGGGTTTAAAATTCAGTCTTTTCCCTTATTATTGATAGGGGTTATTGCCACTTATCATACTGAGTATCTCTTTCTTTAACCTGAAATTGTCACTAAATACACAGATAGATTTTGACCTGAGTAACTAAATACACAGATAGATTTTGATCTGACATTGTGTTAATAAAAATCAGTTATTTTATGAAAAGCCCTGTAAACCACCCATACTATTATCAGATGGAAGAAAAAAGGAAATAAGTAACCTATTACTTAATTTTCACACAAAAATGTTCTCTCTCAAAATTGGGGAGAGGATATTTTAGTAAATTGTTGTGAAAGTCATGAGGAAAACTTATTTTTTGTCTTTTCCTTTTAATGTTAGGTAGAAATTAAATGAGTGTTAATGGTAAAAAATGTTAAGTATAATTGATAATAGATTATACATATATTTGTAAATATATATTATTTCATTTTAAGGAGAAAAAGAAGCTATTCCACCACACTGTAGAGATTCAAATATGTTATTGTGTGAATAGAAATGTATGCAGGTAACAAAGGTGGCCAAAATCCACAGCTGAAGTATGAGGAATAGATTTATTCCACCACCCTGCTGGCTAAAGGAGGATGTATACACTGCTAACCTTATTCCATATTATCAGGGGCAAAGAGCACTGAGGCAGTTCCCAGCCTCACATATTGGAAAGGCCTGGGGCAGGTGCAATACTTCATAAGGCTGTGCTTTACAATGTCCAAGCTTCTTATCTCTCTCCCACCCCTAGAAGTCCCAAGCCTATGGGAAAAATGCCCTTAAGTCTTTAGTGACATCCTTTTATCTTCTTTGACAGAATTCCATTCTTTCAGCAGACAGAAAACAACCCAAAGCAAACACAAAAACATGAAATTTCCACACTGAGTATTTTTACTATCTCCCAGGTGCAAGGTTGGTGTTTGAGCCAAAAGAATTCTAAAAACAACTTATTTTCTTTCTCCTCATCAATCTTACATTTTTAAGATTTCTTTCCAGCACTTGTTTTGTTTAAAAAGTTTTTATTTAAAATTTTCCAATGGTTGAATTAAGGCACCCTAATTATATTCATAATATTTGAATTTTGGATCTGCATTCTAAAGAGACTATATATAAACACCTAATGTCATGTTTGACAGGTTACTTTTAAGCAGTGACTGTGGATAGAATATTTTGGTGTCTGTCCAGTTGTTCATCCCAGAGAGGAGAGAAAGGAAAGGAAAAAAAGGATTTCATTTGACAGTCTTTTCATTGCAGTTTATTTTGTTGAAGCTTAAAATGTGAGATTTCTACAGTATTTTATTAGCTTCAATGTTAAGCAATTGCTGACATAGTTGAGTTAGAAGAAACCACATGGGTTAAACAAGAAAAAAATAAGTTGTTGCATCCTTTGATACTGCAGAATTTCAGCATGAGTTGAATTTCCCAGGAGTCCAGGAAAGCATCCCCTCTGTCCCCACCCACTGCCAGTTGACAGCACTTTCATACATCTTATTCATCAATTATGAGCTGAAACACATTAGACTGTGACTCTAGCAGATGGATATTAGCAGACTGTCATGGGGGTTCGTCACACTAGGACCCTTCTTAGAATCTGGCCTTTTTTCTACTTGTTTGGTTTGTAACTAGACTTCAGTGATTAATGCAAAGAAGAAGAAAAAAACCTCACTAACAACCCCACAAAATAACAAAAAACCCTAACACTCCTATGAAAACCTGCCCCCTCGTATTCCAAACAAATATGGAAGTGTTAAAACATGCTCTACTCCTCTTTATACTTTCTCAGCAGATGCTGTGAGACTTGCTGGCAAGAGACTCAGAAGAGCAAGTATCAGTCACATGCATGAATAGTTATAGGAACTGCATTTTAAGTTCACCCTTGCACACAACCCATTGGGAAAGGGCTTGTTTATGCAGGGAAAAATAGAAGCAATTCCATAACCAGTTGAAGCTCAACAGCAAAGCTTGCAAAACATGACACATATTAATATAAGATGAATCTACAGAACAAGTAATTAAAAAGAATAAATATGAATAATGAATGTAACTGAGGAGATTTGGTTGATACTGTAACCATTCTCCTTCTTCTTCTTCTTCTTCTTCTTCTTCTTCTTCTTCTTCTTCTTCTTCTTCTTCTTCTTCTTCTTCATCTGCACACGATTTCATGTTGCATGCAAAGAGTTGTGATCAACATCTCATTGCTCATGTG
Organism: Mixornis gularis; assembly: GCA_003546035.1. Lineage (NCBI taxonomy): Eukaryota > Metazoa > Chordata > Aves > Passeriformes > Timaliidae > Mixornis > Mixornis gularis. The sequence goes on from QVAJ01000054.1 coordinate 1,078,927, forward strand.
GAGACCAGTGACAAGCAGTACAAGGGTTGGTGCCAGGGCTGGTACTGCTCTCTGACTTTGTTGGTGACAGGGACAGTGATACTGAGTGCACCCCCATCAAGTTTTCTGGAGACACCAAGCTGTGTGTTGCAGCTGACACACTGGAGGGAAGTGATGCCATCCAGAAGGGCCTTGACATGCTTGAGACGTGGCTGCAAACAAACCTCATGGAGTTCAACAAAGCAGAATGCAAGGTCCTGCACTTGGGTGGTGGCAATCCCAAACACAGCTACAGGCTGGGCAGAGAAGTGACTGAGAGCAGCCCTGAGAGGAAAGGCAAACCTTCAAACTCTGAGGGTTGGAACTAGATGATCTTTAAGGTCCATTCCAACCCTTTAATATTCTATGATTCAACTTGTGGGAAGGCTTGTGAAGATACTGATTGATTTAGGTGAACACTGTGCTTACAATCATCTGACTCACACAGTATATGCAAAAATGGAACGGGTTGGAAATTTTACAGTTTGAAAATAAAATTCCATTATAACCTTTTTGACTTGCAACTTGAAAAGCAATCTTTAAATTTGCAGTAATTTAAGACCCTAGGTCACTAATTACACTATAAAGGCTGTTTGTATAACTTTATAAGGAAATATCAAATCCATCTAACTCAATTTCTCAGATGACTCTGAGTAAGCAGCATTTTCTGATGGCTAATTGAAAAACATCTGTGGACACTGAACTGGAAAAATAAGTGTTGTGGCCTTTAGTGCCTTGATTTTGGGGTTGGCAAAGTGCTTATAACAATTGAAGATTACCCCTACATTAACTGTTGCTTCAACAGGTTCTGCTGACAGAGTGCAAGTTAATATTCTCACTGACAGTGATTTATAAATACACTTTTCAGCAGAGATAATAATCTTATTAACTTTTGCACAAGATAATCATCACTGCAGCAAGTAATTAATGAATTTTATGAGAATGTTGGATTTCTAGCTGTCATGGGAGCCGCAGACTGCATGCACTTGATAATGCATGCATCACCTCATGATGACTAATGAAGCAAGGTAAAGAAATGGAAATGTTTTCATTCCATCAACATGTAGTTGATGTAGAATGTCAGATATAAAATCATCGGTGTATTTCCCAAGTTTCCAGGATCTTGCTATGATTTATTCAAACTTAGACAATTCGTATTAGGTCAATATTCTGAAAATTATCAGGTTCAAAGAGACTGATTAATAGATAACCAGAAGCATTGCTTGTAAATAAAACAATGAATATATATGAAAAATGAAATTATTATTTACAGCCTGAATTTTTGGGTCACAGTTGTTCTCCTCTAAATAAATCACTAATAACTACTGTCCAAAAATCCCCAAATTCCATCAAAATGATTCTATATTGTGACACATAAATTCACAAGAGCAATAATTGGAAATCAAACATGGCATCCTGAGAAAAAAATACAATATCCTTTCCAACTCTGTGAGGTATTTTATATGAAACAACTGTTTGAATATTTGTGACCCTTCCTTGTGTTCTGCATATAATGCAATCAAACGGACCTATTTATAAAAGTATCTGGGAAAGAGAATGAGGTAGCAAGTCAAAATATAAAGATATATTTAGATAATTAATATGAGTCCGGTAATATGACTTTCCACCTTGATACACAAGAATAAGCAATTAGAATTATTTGGGTTGATATTATTATGGATCAACTAAAGTTCACATTTGCCATCCATGCATGAAATTTCTTCTCACATGATATATATTTTTTCTATGAAGTGTATTTTTAAAGACATGTCTTTCATAAAAAGGCTTGGTTTTTGTGATTATGGCCTTTGGAAACCCAGTACTTACATGATGACATTCGTGTACCCTATGTACAGACATTTGACTTGCTGAAACAAGAGCAAAAAATTATCTGTCAGAGACTTTGCCACCACAGACTCTTCTGAATTGGAAGGGATTCACAAAGATCATTGAGTCCTACAGTGAATGGCTGGGGATCAAACCCACAACCCTGGCATTCTTAGTACCATACTTTAACCAACTGTGCTAATCTCAGGGTTGATACCGCTCTCACAGTCTCCTTCTGGGCAAAATATCAACTCAATAAGAGTGTTAAGTGATGGGTGAGCAAGTGGCTCACAGGTTGCAAAGGATTGTAGTGAATGRGGTTGGCATCACACTGGTGACTTGTCACTAATGGGGCACCAAAAGGGATCCATCCTCACCCCTGTGCTCTTCAGCATCTTCATCAACAATTTGGACAGAGGACTTAAATGAATACTAAGTTTGCCAATAGTACTAAACTGGGACAAGGACAATCCTGGTTGTATGTATAGACTGGAGAATGAGAGGCTGGAAAGCAGTGCCATGGAAAGGGACCTGGGTGTGCTGGTCAGTGGCAAKTTGAACATGAGCCAGCAGTGCCCTGGCAGCCAGGAGGGCCAAGCGTGTTCTGGGGGGCATCAGGCCCAGCATGGCCAGCTGGGCAAGGGARGGGATTGTCTCACTCTGCTCTGAGCTGGGGTGTCCTCACCTTCAACATTGTGTCCGCTTCTGGGCACTGCAATATACCAAAGAAATTAAGATATTAGAGGCTGCCCAAAGGAGGGACATGAGGATGGTGAAGGCCTTGAGGGGAAGCCATATGAATAGTGGCTGAGGTCACTTGGTCTGCTCAACCTGGAGAAGAGAAGATTGAGCAGACATCTCATCGTGTCTTCAACATCTTCAGTAGGGAAAGTGTAGGGATAAGGACTGATCTCTGCACTCTTGCCAACAGTGACTCAATTTGAGGGAACTCTCCTGGAAGGTATGCTAAACACACAGAAATAAGGAGGTGATTGATGAAAGCTGATATGAGTTCACTAAGGGCAAATCATGCCTGAAAAATTTGCTGACAAATTCTGTGATGGTGCCTCAGCAAAGGTGGAGGAGGAAAGAGTGACTGGTGTTATCTACCTGAACTTGTGCAAAACATTTGACATCRTTCTGCACAACATCATTGTTTCTAAGGTGGAGAAGTATGGATTTGAGAGGTGGATCACTCAGTGGATGAGGAATTGGCTGGATGGTCACACTCAAAGCATTGTGGTCAAAGGCTTGAATGTCCAAGTGGTGTTTGTCCTCAGGGGGTGGTATTGGGACCAGCCCTGTTTAACATCTATGTTGATAACCTGGATAGTGGGATTGGGAGCATACTCAGCAAGCTTACTGGCAAAACCAGGCTGTAGTGCAGTCACATGCTCTAGGGAAGAGATAYCATCTAGAGGWACCCAGACAGCCTTGAGACTTGGAYATGTGAAAACCTCATGGAGACYGATAAGACCAAATGCAAAGTCGTACACTGTGTTGGAGCAATCCCCAAGCATAAGATCAGGCTGSGAAGAGAATGAATTGAGAGCAGYTCTGAGAAGAAKGATTTAGGTGATTTAGTGAATGAGAAGGTCAACATGAGCTGGCAGTGTGTGCTCAGAAAGCCCTTTGTGTCCCAGGCTGTGTCAGAAACAGCATGGTCACGGACGGTGATTCTGCYCCACTGCTCTGCGGAGACCCCACCTGGAGGTCTTGGAGATTTGGGGCCTCCAGCGTAGGAAGAACATAGACCTGTTAGTGCAACTCCAGAGAGCCACAAAGATGATCACAGGGCTCAAGCACAACAGCTGCAGACAAGCTGAGTGACCTGGGGCTATTCAGCTCAGGGAAGGGAAAGGTCTGGGGAATCTTAAAGCCCCTTCCAATACCTAAAAGGGCTCAAGAGAGCTGGAGAGGGAATTTTGGAAAGGGAATTTTTATGGCGTGATAGAAAAGGATAATGGCTTAAAACTGAAAGAGAACAGGTTTAGATTGGACGTTAGGAAGAAATTCTTTATTCTGTGGGTGCTGAGGCACTGGAACAGGTTGTGCAGAGAAGTTGTGCATGCCCCATCCCTGGAACTGTCAAGGCCTGGTCTGAGCCTCCTGGTCTGGTAAAAGCTGTCCCTGCCCATGGCAAGAGAGTTGGAACTAGATGATTTTTAAGGCCCCCTCCAACTCAGAGGAGAACAGTTGAATTCAGCTGGAAGGGACTTACAATGTTCTTCTAGTCCTACTGTCTATGATATATATGATGTATATATTTATATATAGAGATATATATATCTCATATATGAATTATATGTATATCATATATATAGATCTCATATATGAATTATATGTATATCATACATGTAGTCAAGAATGGTTAGCTCTGCAACCAGAGTCTTACTATTTACTTCTCTAATAACGTGATAATTTCTTTTTGTCATTTTGGAGTCCTTCCATGAACTCATGATAAGGTTTGGGCATCTCACAATACTCAATAATTATGCTCATTCACTAGTAATAGAAACACCTGCTACATTTGTGTGGAATTTTCCCTGACTGCCTGTGACTATGTGGAGGATTTTGGAGCATATAACTTATTTGTGTACAGCTGGTAAAACCTAGAGAAGTGTTTTGTTTGAASTCTTTCTGTTGGAGAAATGTTCAATTAACCTTTGCAGTTAATGTCAAAGTTTTTATTACATTCTTCAGTTCCCCATGGTGCTTAGTGAAAATTCTTGATTTCCTTTGCTAGAGAGGCAGTGAATGATGAATAAGGTTGACTTGTAGAGTTCTTTTCTGCCCCGTGGTAGACAAGCAGGCCCCAAATTTTACTCTTTGAGAAATAGTACAATTGATGACAGGCTTGAATTGTTTTCTTCTGCTTTTCTTTAACTCTCTGACCCATTTCTCATGTAAAAACTGTTTTCCCCATCCTCTGTCTGATGAAGACTGTTCTACTCATAAAAGACATATCTTTAGTCCTCTAATTCAGGAAGAACTAGGGAAACCATCAATTAAAGATCTGACATAAAGTAAATTGAAAGAATGCATTCTGCTTTTAAATCAGATGTTCCCTTCTCTCTTCCTTCCCCTCTGCACAGCATATTCTCCCCAAAACTTTATCTTTGGGCTTATTTGTATCTCTGTAATTTTGTAGGAGCAGAGGTCCCTGTTTTTAAAGAAAAACATGTGTGTATATATGTGTTTTCTGCCTACAGAGAAGACCCAACTTGAATAAATAAGATAGGCTCAATAGTTAAAATAGGCTGAATAGTTGAAAGGAAGAGGACAGATACATGGCTATGTAGACTTCCAGACTGATAGTATTTCAAGCTGCTGTTTCAAGACCTACTCTTTGAGGTCAGTATTAAAAAGTAATAATTAAAAAACTATTCCCATGGCTATATTAGATTGGTTTGCAAGGGTTTGTGCACAGTATACAGCCCAGTATTTTCACAAGAGAGACACAAATTCAGAGATAAATGCAAGGATTCATACTTCCTTGAATGTTTACCTTCATTCACTAAGCTGCATTTATGGTCTTAGATTTCTAAACACCCATCACAGGGCATAATGAATTACAGGTGAATTTCATATGGCATGATGCCAGTAATTTAAAATGAGATACTGAAGAACACTCTTAATTGAATGAATTGTTGTAAATTTTTGGAAGTTTGGCATTAAATAGAAAAATGTCCCTTTGGGGACTAATGGGGAAAACAAACAAATAATCAACAACAAAACCACCAAACCCACAAAAATAAAGAAAACCTCCAAAATCCAATGAAACCAGCACTGCCAATTTCCCCCTCCAGTAATATGTCCCTGAAAGAGAAATCAGAATTCGTAATGTCTAATCAAGTCTAGGTTTAAATTTATTTTGTAACAGTAATCTGCATTGTTCAAGCAACGTATGTAACTGTTGAGTGCTTAAATTGCCTACTAATTAAATTCTATTTTTTAGATAGCTAAACAAAATGTATTTTAACATACTGTTTTTAGTTCATATCTTAAATGCTTACAAGTACCAATAAGAATTGTATGGCTGCTATGGAGTACATTTAAAATGTCTAAATAATAATCAATATTAAGAAATTAGTATTGACTAAAATACTTTTATAATAAGTAAGTTTTAGTTTGCTCTTTTCAATTAGACATTTTCACTGTGGGAATAAAGAGTAAATATATGGTCATGGAATTAAACTGTGACCTTTTCATACAGCTTTCTTCTTTTTATGAAAACAGTAGGTTTTAATATGGCTGTATTGTACTCTAAACATCAATTTTTAATTTTTTTTTAGGTCAAGATTGTAGCATATGTGATTRGAACAATCCTCTAGCACACTGTTTTTGTTACAGGACCCTCAGCTTTCTCAATTTACACTCCCTATACTGCTGACCTTTACAACATGGTGTCATTTTTGGCCAGCATTTCCCAGAGTATTCAATAGTTGTCCAAATACGCTTTTGCCAATATCTTTAGTAAAACTTCCATGGACTTTAGCAGGAACTCTGGTCAACAACGAGCCAACCTTGCTGAAGATTTACACCAGAAATTGCCATTGCTACTTTGGCTGTTCTGGCCACTGATTTTGTCCACAGATCACTGTTAATCCAGGCTGACAGCATTACAGCTGTCGCAGCCCTGGAAGCTTGCAGCATACAATCTTAAATTGTTTTCTTTTTTCACATTCCTAAATTTTCAGTTGTATAAGTATTTTGACTATAAAAAAACAGAGTYCACTCCTTTTTATATTAAACAAAGAGATGTTTTGCATGCACACACAAAAGGATGAGCATGAAGAATTACTTTGGATATTTGTTGCTTTTCATTGTTTTGTCAGTAGTAAGGGTCTRTCATATCACGAGATGTTTAATGCACATTTTCAGAAAAGCAAAAAAAGTTGCTTTTTCTAGCTAGCATTTCAGAAAAAGTCCTGAAATGCACTCCTTGATGGTGTATTTCTATCAAGTATCACATCACTAGCTCATTTGGAAAGAAGAAAGGGATCAGCCACAGTCAGTGGCAACAGATAGACTGCACCTTWAGATTTTGTCAGCTACTCAGGTAATACAGAAAGTACTGTGGCATTGTTTACAATGGAAAGATTCAAATATGCTTTTAACAGAAGCAAGCTTTTCCAAACCTTCCAATATAACTGAAATGAGCCGGACCTCAATGCTTTGACAAGACACAAGTTAAAAAAGAGATTTCTTTTTAAACTTTTTTTTCCTTATTACATCATCACATAGTGTAACTCTGGGACCTGTACTGAGTTCTTATTGGAGCCACTGATTTTCCTGAGTACAACATGTCTATTACATTTCATGCCATCACCTGGGGATCTTGTTGGAAATAAGGTCTCATGAGGTGCATTAGACGGCTGGGAAAGGCAGGATGGCTGCACAAAAGACAATAGTAGAACTGACTCCTGTAGCAGCAGCTTTATAAACTTTTTTCAAGAAGAATCAAGGGAATAAACATTAATAAACATTAATAAACATTTAACACACAGTATGAATGTTAAGCTGAAGATTCTATTGTTTTTACTGGTTTCAAACATGAAGTAGTATTAGAGTGGTGACAGTGTCTAGATTGAGGTCACCTTCCTTATATTCATGTTTTTCCACCATGTTGTTTAGTCTCTGATCAGAATATCTTAGTGCTGGATGCATCTGACTCTAAACATGCATTGTCCATTATCTGATACTGAAATTAATGTGCCTTTGTTGTCCACTATCTAGTTAAAGTACTTATGACTTTGTTTTGGATTAACTCCAATATTTCAAATTCCTAACTTTTCATATTAATGCCTCCTGCTAAATATGAATAGCTCAGGGAAGGTAATACATGCTGACTATGTTACATTCATGAGTTATGCTAAAATTCTCAAGTTCACAATTTCTGCTTTAATGTCATAGCTTACCATCAGAAGAAGATAGTCACACTAAAGTTAGCCTTTGATACTTCTAATGGCTTGCACCAGAATTAATTCTTTGTCCCTTGCAATGAGCATTTCCATACCTGTTTTTTAACAAAGTTGAGCAAATATGTGAGATTGGTTTAATCACAGGTAAAATTATAGTGGACAAAATGTAATTCTCTGAAACTTTCCTTATAATGGAGTTAATGGAGCTTTGTTTTTTTTTAAAGAGGACCTAGTTCCATTATTTACAGGATAGAATTTATGGGAGTATGTCTTGATTTTTCAGCATATATGTCAAGCATAAGTTGAGCATTAATTCAGTGTATTCATGRTGTGCCACAGACAAGCCAAGCTTCTATTTTTCCTTCTTTCTTTCTATTGACACCTAAATAAAACCTGAAAGCAAATTGTTATCTGTTAGATGCCCAGATTTTTAAAGCTTTTTAAAGCTTTTTGAAATGTTGTGCATCTACATTGTAAATACAATGTTTTCTGAAGTGGTCTGTAGCAAGGAAATAAAACGTTTAATAAAGACTYGTGCTTTGCACACTTGTATACTATATCTATTTTGCACTTTTCTTCAAAATATATTCTGAATGTGTTTCAAATGTTTTTAAAAATACAATCAAGTAATAATAAATCAGTAATAACTTGATTTTATACTTAAGGAGGTGCTTTCTACTGGAGTGATGTCTGTTACTGAGTTCAGTGTCTCATTTATGTTTCTGTGGTGTTTTGAGATGAGCACAGGCAGAAGAGCAGCTGCAGCATAATTCAATAAGAAACCCTTAATTTGCTCAAGGCAATGTACTAAGAAGTGCCTGATAGATATCATACTATGGAAAAAGTAATGTGGCGTATGTAAARAACAGTCATTGTCCACTACTTCATTTTGTTTAGTAATCAAAGAAAATCAAGTTATTTAAGTGTAAGATATTGAAAGATACTGTACTGTATTTTCAGAAAGACAGTCTGAGGGACAGCTATAGTTGCCTGTACTATATCCACCAGCCTTCTATTATTTTAGATATTTGCAGCATTTATGTGATGCTTTATTATCTGTCAATTCTGAGCTTGTTTTCCTATTTTTAAGAATGAAAGGCAAATGAGAATGTTTTGTTTCTGCACAGATAAAATTACTTATGATTTAATTCAGTGGGATTCATATCTTTTTTGAGACATGGATGGCTTAGTCATGCAACGTGTGAGCCTGTGACTTTATCCCCTTTTGGCTTTATCCCCTTTTTGGAAATGTCTTCTAGCCTGTATACTCTTGAAGAAATATTACTTTTACACTGTCTAAAGAATTGGGAGTTGGATGTGCTGGGATATGGGTCATGAACTTGCATATTCTGTGTGCTTTAAAGCTGAGCTATAAAGCTGAACTTTTTCATCTTTTTTATTTCTGAAAGGGTATTCTTCTATAGATCACCTTCTGTGCTCTTCATGGRTATGAATAGGGGTATTTTTATTTCTATCAAAATTCATCCCATTCAAACTGCTTCTGAATTCAAATAATCTGATTAAAGTATTTGGCTATTGCTTTAACTGTCTGTTTATCACAAACAAGTCCCAAACCTGAAACAGTGTGATATGTCCATGGGAGATGAAATTCCTGAATATTTAGGTCCAAAGGACAATGACCTGATACAGACTGTGTGTGAGGTTTTTGGTTTTGTTTGTTTGGGTTTTTTTGTTGGTTTTTTTGTTTTTTTTTTTTTTTTTTTTTTTTAATTCAGTCTGAGTATGGTTATAATTGTCAAGCCAAGTCTAATGGCACAGACCCAAACCTGGTCTTTCATTCAGGCCTGAAAGCCTTTCTCTAGAAAGAAAGAAAGAGATTAAACTTTATTTGTTCATAAAAGGTGACTTTCTGGTGGCTATAAAGGAAACTGGTGGAAAGAAATAATGACCTTAGCAACTATACTGGATGTAATCCAGTATAAGGCAAACTGTTTCTAGCAGTTCAATTTTATCAGGGAAGAATGCATTGAAAACCAATATCAACCTGTCATGGTTATCAACCTGATCTTGGCTAAGCAGATGAAACCCTCTTTGTGTCACTTGATTTGTGTGAACTGAAGTGCTTTGCATGGAGAATTGTTTTCTCTTAGTAGTAATTTTTACTTGCAGATTTGCTGAGCCCTAGACATTCAATGACTGATCTGCCCTGCAGAATGTTGTTAAAAAAAGTAGTCTTGAATACTCATCTACATTTTTCCAGGTTAACACTGAAGATTTCACCTAACCTGCAGATGTTGCATGACAGCTGGAGCACTGGGTTTAGGGAAAATGTATTCCGGTTTTTGGGCTTTTTTCCCTATCACTGGACTCTTAAATGGCCTTCATTGTATATTTGCASGAATCTAAACCTGATTTTGATTTGGAGGATCTGAAAAATCCAGAAACTCAAAACACAATTTAGCAAAATATTTTTAAAAACAATGGGTGACAATATCRATCTTCTAAGGGACAGTGCTCCTTCACCTCTATACTGGTACTCTAGAAAGACAGTTATATGACTGCCTTAATTTTATTTTAAAAACAGTAACAGAATTTTTGGTTTAGTTACTATAGCTCTATCTTTTAATATTTAAGATGGTATCACAGAATTCAGAAAGCAAGAGGGAATCTCTGTGCCTGCCACAGATAACACAGAATGCAATCTGGTTTTTTTTGAGTGAAAGAAATGGATCTAGCAAGTTTTTTAAAAATCCTATTTTTCCACTGACATGAGTATGAGAGCTTGTAAATGGGTTGTCAGCTATATCTAGCCCTAACAYTTTTAATTATATTAGTGATTTTGAAGTACTTTTATTATGTACCGTGTAAGAAAAACCCTCGGATCAAAGAATTAGAGAAAAAAGGTAGAGACTAAGCTTATTTGAGCTTTTCATAAGGGCAAAGAGCCAAAGGTTTATTTAAATGAAATTCAAATCTACTGCTTTCTTTTTTTTTACTGTAATAAAATCCACTTGCTGAGAGAATAATCTACTATATTTTTCCTAATGTATATTTTTTTTTGTTTCAAGGGGTTATGCCTGCACAAAGCTCTACAAAGTGTGTGCAAATTAGACCAAACTTCTTTTCCTAAAGCAAGTATTTCTAGAGGAAAGTACATGTAGAGCAGTAACCTAAAAAATGAAGAGCATAACAATATGATAATAACAAGGAAGAACAATGTAAAATTATCACAACGAACTTCAGAGTTGAAACCATGCTTTGCATAAAATTAGGGAAAGCTTGTATATGACATATAGTGTCTTCTCCTCTTTAAACAGAAGGTATTTTGGAAATTGTGATGTGGGAGTATGTCCTCTACCGAGTGATAGTATTGTACTGAATTGCAACGTGGGTGTATTTAGATCTGAGTGCTACAGACTAATTGTAATGTATTGAGCCGTGGGGTAGGTGTTTTCAGAAGCTACTTTAGTTCTGAAATGTTTTAATTAAAAATTTGCAGTAGACCTCTTTCTTGAGAAAATGGTGAGTGTTACAGCAGTAGATGTATCCTTAAGGTCAAGGGAGAARTGACTGGCTTCTGCATTCCCTAGTCAGGTCTAGTAATTATGTCTGAGGTATGGCAATATGTTGTTTATGATAGGAATTACTGTACCAGATCAGACTTCTGTCATGACTGAGTCTATGGATGGACTAAAGACTCTGGAGAAAGATAAGGAACTCTACTACAGAAGATTAGACAATAACCTGATCATATAGAAATATCCCTCTCATGTTGACTCTGTTTTCTCTTTTTCTGTGTGGTGGGTAGCTGAAAGTATAGACTGTATGAAGTAAAGTGGTTCCTACTGTGAAATGCTATCATTCTAAAAGGATAAGAAAAAACAAGAATTAGTGAAGGCGATACTCCACAGGCTTCCGTTATAGCTTTTAATTTTTTTTCCAAATCCGTTTTTCCGTAGGTGATTGGAACAAGGCACATCAGCATCAAATAGCAATGTCTTGTGACTGTGAAGGGTAACAATGTGCTGGAGGTCAGGGTGTTCTTCACAGGAATACCCTGCATTCAGGGGCGTCCAGGTACAAACTGTACCTGCATGCAGCAGCTATAAATTATGGCTTGACTGAATGCKTGACTACAAGGAAAAAAAATCTGACTTCTCAACATTTGTGGTTAAATTAAATTAATTTCCCATTATTTTCTTAGTATTTCCTATTATTTTTTTCCTGTATTGCCTTAWCATTCCATTTACTCTCACATCTCCCAAAGCTCCAACAGCTTAGTCATTCTGCAGCTGACTATGACTTCCTTTGCCCTTCTTGAAACTTTGTTGCAAGAGGTGGAAAAGACATAAGGAAAAGGGGAATTTTTATTTATGAGAATTTAATCAAGGTTCTTATGGTTCTTTTGCTATGTAATTTATGTCCAACATGTAAGAACCAAGTCTGTGGTACCAGAAGGGCACTGTGTCACCACAGACGAGTTTCTTTCCATTACTAGACATGCAGAGAACTTGGAGACTGAAGAAAAAAGGACTAGATGGTTATTCCTGAGGGCCAGAGAAGGAATGTAGACAAATGGAAGTTATAGCATKGATATGGGGTATTTTAAGCGCAGTATATTAAAAAATGTAAAACRTGATGAAATTTAATGCCTGATGAATATCTCTTCATGTTGGAAGACAAAAGATCTTTTCCCAAAAGAAAGGTGGACTAACACACAAAAATTTCTCAGTACATTTTTCCTGCACTTGAGAAAATGATCTTGGTAATTTTTGACTTGTTTTTGTCCCATTGGCTGTGATGCCTTATAAAGAGAATAATTTAAAAGGTAGGGATTATGAAGGAATTCAATTGTCTCCAGACACTGTAAAAATAGAGATTTACTGTAAAAGTAAGTCAAATTTCAGCATTGTCCTGAAAGACGTAGCTGGGACTTTACTGGCAGATCTACTATTTTTAGATATTGTTCTAACAACTAGCAATGTCCTAATCCGAGTAACTAACGTTATATGTTTAGAAGGAAGAAGAATTTATGACACAAGTAAAAGTAAAYTAAAAAGAGCATTTTACATGCTTTCTTATTGTGAAAAAAAGAGCTTTATGGTAAAAAAATATTCCTAAATACTTTTGTTCTTTGACAGTAAAATAAATGATGTTTCAATTTCTTGGTTCTTCAGTAAGAAATTGAGAATTTACCCACTTATAAACTGATAAGAGAGCCTTCATGTCTTCTCAGTTAGCTGCATGATC
>QVAJ01000054.1:1101829-1157320 GCA_003546035.1 Mixornis gularis
TTTCTTTTCTTTTCTTTTCTTTCTTCCTCTCTTTCTTTCTCTTTTCCTCTCTTTCTTCCTCTCTTTCTTTCTTTCTCTCTTCCTCTCTCTCTCTTTCTCTCTTTGTTTCTCTCTTTTAAGGTGCATGTTGAGTGGTCAATTTTTGCACTCAGCTGCAAGGTTAGTCATAGGCCAAGCATATTTATGGTTTTGTAATAGCAGCTTTATTTACTGGCTCTGTCTACATAAAGTTTTTTTTATTTCATAATATATGATAATGAAAATTAGTTCTAACTGGTTATTTATTAATTTGGAATGCGTGAGAGCCAGTGTAACATTTATGTAGTGTTCAGTGTATACACGCATATCCTGACAGTTAGAAATGCAATGAATACTCAGAATTAAGGAATAGGATCCCTGAAAGTCTTCTACTGAGTGTGTTTTAGATTGTCATTTAAATCAATATTTCTCTTGCAGGAATGGAAATGGGAATACAGCTTAGACAGAGTCACACATTTTACAAATTTACATTTATCCTTTTTTCCTAACCTCATTTTCATTTTTTTAAGATGCTTTAACTTATCTCTTAAGTGTCCCAGCTATACATGTGATCTGCCCATGAGAAATTAAAGGTGTAATTGACTTTAAAATGAACCTAATGTAATGCTTCCCTTTCTGCAAAGTACACGTAAGATATAAGTTAAATATGGCAGTAAAAGTACAATGCTGACCTAGACCCTGTGAGGAAAAGGCAAATTCTGAGAAATAAGGCTGTCAGTGCTCTCTGAACCCAGCAGACATTGGCTCAAATGCTATGTAATCAAAATATATTTTTCTTCTAGGGGTGGATAAACAAAATACGGAAATGTGCTGAACAGCATGAGCATCCTCTGTACTGGGAAATCTCAGTCAGAAGGAGTTTGGTTACTGGAAACCTGCAAAGCATACATGCCAAAACAAGGTTACTGGGGACTTTCAAGTCTCATCAAAAATTAACAGGGGATAAGTCATTATTTTTGCAGTACCAAAAGGCTAGAAATGACGGTAAATTCTGGTGCTTCCTATGAGACTCTGTTTGGAGATAGAAAAGGGGGGATTAGGCAGAGAGAGGCTGCTAGTTTTTCTCATTGTTGATGGAATTGTTAGCACAGAAAGAAAGGAAAAGAAATATAGATACCTCAGTAGTACACATTTGACAGGTTACAGTAAAAATTGATGCTTTTCTTTGAAAGCCCATTCAAGCTGTAGTGTTAGTGCTGAACCTAGTTTTCTGTAAACACACACATTTCCTACATCTTTATTTTAAAGGAAAACATAAAACAAATCTGTAAAAAAGGCATGTATTACATTTGCAGTGGGTCAAATACCTGCTGCAGGTGAATGTACAAATCATTCTCATTCAGAAACCTTTTCAGTTATTTGGCTATTTACTCRTGCCTTTGTATGATTGATAGGTGCAAACTTGGTTCATAACTGTACAATTACATTTTTGCAAAACTGTCTTCTGTCTCTCCCTCTTCTGTGGTTTAGAAGTTATTGATTGATGTTATTGTTAGTTACAGCTCAAAAATACAGGTTTTTCTCTTATTCTCCTTTAGAAGGTATATATCAGAGCAGTGACAAAATACTTCCTTGCACTCTTAGTCTCATTCTAGTGGGTTTTTTTTCTATCCCCAGCAATCTTCCACATCCTTTCCTTGTCAATTCCTCTTTATCTATTGCTTCTATTGCATGAATGTGACCTCATCCAGAGCTATTTTGAACAGTATGGGGTCCCTCCCTTGCCTATTATCTCTATACCGGTGATGATACTGGAGGGGATTAGTGGGAGTAACTTAAACAGAGAAGGATAGAAAAGAAATAGCAAAGCATCATAGCATTTTTTAAGACTGGAAATTTTGATGGGAAAAAATGGGCAAAGTGACAGTCATAATGACCCTTTTGTATTTTTAAAGAAAAATGTCAGCCAGCAGCAGCAAGAAAGGTAATGCAGAAAGGAGATGATGAGGGATAAAACTGTTTAAGGCCCGAACAAACTAAAACAAGAGTTTCTCCTGTCTAAAAAGGTTCATCCTTCCAAACCATCCCAGTCCATCAGCAGAGAAGACAGAACAACAGATAACCTCGGTAATAACATCTGTTCAGGAGGGATGTCAAAGAATATTAACTGGAGGAGCTGTGAATGCTAAAATAGCTGAGTTCTGCTGGAGATATGCCAACAAATGATAATGTGGCAGTCTTTTCAAGAATTAATATTCTTCAGGCACTAAGCTGTCCTTGTCTTTTATATCAGGTCTGGTGTCTAAGATGCTGTATCTCCCAAGACAAGACTGCGTCAAGCAGATAGCATGTGTGTGTGTGTGTGTGTGTGTGTGTGTGTGTGTGGCCAGAGAGGTCAAATAATCACTTTCTATGCCTTCTCATCAGCTTACTTTTGGCCCTTGAATCTGCCAATTAACTAACTTTGCATCTCAGAGATGACCAATTTTATGTTAATTTACTCAGTTAAACAGGCCATTTTTAACACAGTTTGAGCACAGTGTTTTGGTTACACACCAGAAAAACGACATAGATGCAATATATTTTTGAATCATGAATAGAGGAAATTGATGCTGTTTTATTTATTTAGTATCCTGAATTTTTTTCTGGAATAATTTTGAACTGCCACTACAATTTCCTTCCTGAGGAACTCACGCAGTTCTACTAAGTAAGTCATGGTGGTCTCAGACAATGTTAGAGAAGTTTTGGAAAATTATTCTGAGCACAAAATGTGAGGGATTGAAGTACTTTTTAAGCACAAAACTGGGAATTGTATGCTTGACTTCTGATTCACTCTTTTTAGTTTAAAAAAAAAAATAAAATATTGGACAAAAGTCATTGAGCCTAGAATGCTGGAGAAAGGCAAATGTGTACTGAAAAGAGTTAACAGACACCATAATTCCTGTCCTGTGGAAATTAAAAATAGTACCATTCAGAACTGCAACAAAAATGACATTTTGAAATTTTCCATGTAATGAAAATTCTGACATTTTGCTTAGAGAAGGTCAGAGTGACATTTCATTGTGAAATACTGAGAGTGTTTCTGGGGCTTCTTGGGTCATCTCTAATCGCCTGCCAGGTAGAAACCCGAGGATTTGGGGGTCCTTTTTAGCACAATGCTCCTGGAGTGCTGGGGGGCAGACAGGTTGGAGGCATGGTCTCTGCAGCAGCCTKCCTAATGGGTGGCCACTAGACCAGATAAAGGGGGTGGCAGAGTGCCAGGCAGAGTATTTTGACTTTTACTGGGATTTAACAATAAGCAAAATGTTCTCACCCAACATTCTAGCGTATTAGGAATTTAGAAAATCAGGCAAAAAATACTAGAGCTAACTGCTTATGTTTGCAAGGTGCTTTGTACTCTGTGAGTAAACTCTTCTAAACCAGCTGAAGGACCTTATTCTTTCTCATTTTCTGAACATTTTGAACCTATGAAAACATGACTACTTTTTCAACACAGGGAAATATGGGGTTCATATTTTTATTTTTTTATTTTAAACTTTGGGATGATTTTACATTCTGTGGTTAAATTCAGTTCTCTTGGGCCCTGTGTGGTTATTGTCAGATAACCTTTTAGGGGTTTTGTTTGGTTGATTGATTGGTTGTTTGGCTGGTTGACTTTTTAGGGTTTTTTGTTTGTTTGGGGTTTTGTTTGTTGGTTTGTTTGTTTGTTTTGCCAGGTGTGTCAGTATATGTGGGATAATTCCAGAGGTTTAAGAGCCTCTCTTTCCATCTGTTTCCTTGAAGCTGTGCAGTCTGAATTAGTTCTGCCATTTGGGTAAGAATAAGATTGCCTGATGGAATAGAATAATTTTATGTAAACTATGATTAATGCATTATATGACTGGGAGAGAAACTTGTCAATGAAAACCCAGTCACATCCTTTGATCACAGAAATCTTTCCCTGACTAGACCCTTTTTCCCATGCACAAAATGGAAGTTATAGGTGTATAAGTACTATAATCATCTATACTACTGGATCTATACAAGCAACACTCAGAAGCAATGTCAATTCCATCCTCCAGTGTGGGAGGGTGCTCCATCCTCTCCAGTACCCTGATGTCAAAGCCATGATACTGATATACAGTAAGATTCACTTGTGATATAAGGCATAATACCTCTGTCTTTCATTTTCTGTAGCCTTCTCCTGCCTTTTTGTAAGTCGCAGCAGAGAAGACCATCAGAATACCAGATGTTCTGCCCTCATCAGCAGTACAAGGAACTTCAAGCCTACGTTTTTTGTGTTGTGTTCTTACCCTTCCTTCCTGCCAGGTATGGAAATATGAATGTATAGGACACACTTGACACCAAGAATTCTTGATCCCAAGGGTACTGGATTCCATTCTTCCTAATGCAGAAATATGCCTAATATTTTCAAGAACATTTTCAAGCTACATTTTAGCCCATGAGTGAAGGTGAAATGTATGGAAATAAATACTGTTCTTGATTCAGCCCTTTGGTAGTCCACAAGACTGATTTTATTGTACCTAATTTAAACTATTATACAACAGTTAAGCTCCACCTGGAGGACCAGATATCTTTGTGAAAAAAATGAATGCTCACATCCGTTCTCCAACTTGCAAAATTTGTGGAGGTGAAATAAATATTAATAGATGTCTTCTGAATTATTTTGCTAAATAATATGCAGTCTAGTACTGTTTGTTTTCCATTGTCTTACTTAACAGTTTCAAAATTCTTTAACATATACAACACATACTATATAAAATTAGATTTATCAATGAGGAGAATATGCACAATAGTTTAGTTTAATTACTCTTGTTTAGAATCTCATGATCTCTACTGGCCAAGGTTTACAAAAAGACCCAAATTATCTAATTTAAGTATTTCTTTTGCTTCTATAGACATGTAACTCAATGGACATCTGCAGTAATTTTGCAGGCTGAGAATTTGCTGTTTTCCAAGAATAAACTTCAAGAGATTCTGGATCAAAGCAGCAATGAAAGTTCAAGGAATTGCAAAAAGTTATGTATCAAAAAAAATTGCTTTCTGATCTTAAACAATCATCCTTGCTTAAATTAATTGAAGAGCAAGAATTGAAAATAAATTATGGAGTAAAAGTAAGATAGAGATAACTAAAATATTAAGAGTAGAAAATGAGAGAGATACCAACCTCTGCAACCTCCAGTTATGTCAAAATAGTTATTTGTAATGGTCTTGTGTAGTCTCACAATGAAATAAATAGCACTTAMCCAGATTATTCCAGGGGACCTCAGTGCATTACCAAAAACCAAAATGATTTTGCATGTATTTGTACATTACTTTCTACTTTATTTGTACATTACTTTCTGCTTGAAGCAAATGCCTCTGGAGATGTAATACAGCAATTTAYGCTTCTGCTACCCCACATAAGCATGCAACAGGCTTTTCCAGAACAAAAAATAACCCAAGCAAACAGATGAGAAACCAATCCATTGCCTTTTTCAGAGGGATATCATTGATTAGTTTAAGGTTCTTCTGAAGCAAGGTGATCATGCACAAATAGTACCTCATCATGCCTTTGTGCTGGTTATTCAAACAGAATCAGGTAAAACAGGAAAATGGAACAGTTTTCAGTATAAGAATTGACTTCTGGAACTGCCTGCATGCATTCCCTAGTGCTTCCCAGGGAAATGGAGAGGAGTTGCCGTGGGTAGCTCAAAGACCTCTGTGCAGGCTGCTTTGATGGCACTGCTGACTTCAGTGAATTGGATCCAAAGAACCCTCAGCTCCTGTTCAACTTCCCTGAGCTACAGAGACCTGTTGGGTAGTTCTGGTGGAGCACATTTGCTCTATCAGATATGCTGAAGCTATTTAGAGCTACAAGGGAAATTACAGCTGGTGACTAGGAGATGTTTGAAGGAAAAAGTGTCTGTTATTCAGATATATAATTACTTCTGCCATTCTTGCACAGGGGGTGACTTTCTGACCAGGAACTGAAGCAGCTGTTCCCCGTCCACTGACAGCAGGAGAAGCACAGCCTTGGGAAGGTACCCAGTCTGCTTGGAGAGCATCTTCAGAACTGGCTGCCTTTGAGCTGAGCATCTGCCCCAAGAATCTTGAAACTTGGAAGCTGTAGTCTGCTTTTCACTTAGAAATTCAGTTAATCCTTCATCAATCTTTAGTTAAGGAACATTGTTTTGTTTCACAGCATTCAGATAAACATTTAATGCCTTTGAAGTCTAGTACCTTCATTAGCTCATTTAGCCTCTGAGTCATGTGACGGTGTTGATGAAAGAAGGGGGAAGGGAATGCTGCAATTGCCCCCTGCAATTGTCATAATGTAAACATAGTACAGAATAGGTTAAAAATTTCAAAGTTTAAGTCAGGTAAATTCTGCCATTTCAGGCTAATGGTTTTGAATGTACGGTACAATAGTTGGTGAATTGTGGAGGTATGTGTTGTGTGGTCAGATGGCTGCCCCAAACCAGACACTCTTGGCATCCATTATGGTACCTTGACCAANAGAGGTAGGTGCGCAACAGAAACATTTTGGCTTGTAATAACACCTTAGAGAGATAAGGAGTTAAAAAATATAGACACCTCAAATTTATTTTCCTCTGAGCGTTTTCTGCAAATAATGGTTTTATTTTACTCTCTTTGAAGAAATAACACTATAAGGATGATATTACCAAAAGTATTTGAAATTAATCTGACATTCTGGTGAAGAAGTTTCATATTTGAGGACTGACTGGCTGTACTTGGAGTGACTAGGGAAGCTAGACTAGGCTGGAATAGCCTGCATATGTTGCTGCTGCTAATATTCAGTAGCTGTTACAAAATTTTTTCTTCTTGGCAAAAAACAACACAAGAATTGCTCATTTGAACAGTAATGGATACTAGAGCTGCCATTTTAGCCATGATTATTATTCTCATGGCAAGAGTAAATATGAATATCTGCAGTACTGAGACATCACTGATGATGCAGATGCTGCAAGCCTTTAAATATCTCTCTATGCCGGCCTAGAAAGGGTCAGACTTAGAAATAAGAACTTCACATAAATTCACAGAATATGCTTTGTTGCAAAGGAACTTAGTAGGAATTAAAAAAAAATGGATGAGGAAAAATTTTTCAAGAACTTCAAATTTCTGTCGTTTGAACTTTTTGACAACAGCCTGACTGGGCAGTGGGTATGTGAAAGAAAAGGGTTGCTTTCATAGAGGAGCTTGTTTCTTGCAGAGAATAGATTACATGATTCCTGGAATATTTTAATTATGGCATTTCGGCATCAGACAAAGTATCTGAAATTCTTTTTAACATTAGAAAGATTTCTGCAGAAAAGCATAAAATTTAAAACGGTAAAAACTGGCTTTTTGTTTCCAAGATAAGAATGTTCATGAAAAGTCTATATTATATTTTTGTAGGTAGAGAGTTTATAGATGAGTTGCCTAGCAGTTCACTTTACAGACACACATTGTTGACTTCATGAGCCAATAGAAAGAAAACTATTTCTGCATACCTAGGTGGCAGTGGTTAGATTTACTAGAGAATGATGCATACCAGTCAAGGGCTATTTTCTACAAGCTTAAGTGCCTCACATAATTTATTTTTTTTCCCCCAACCAAAGTCTAGTAACTTCAGCTTGCATGATTACTGGGCTTTGTGTTCTACTTCTTGTCATAAATTCATTCTAAAACTCATAAAATGCAAGGTCCTGGTGTGTATTTTTTCTCTCCAATTCTTCAGTGAATGAAGAATTCCTTACATTAGATTATATAATCTCTGCAAAGATATTCTTCATTACTCTGGGTGAAGTAAATACTGGAGTAAATGATTTGATTTGTCATACATCTCTGTGTGAAAAAGCAAAAAAAAAAAAAAACACGCTGCATTTTAGGGCCATCAGTTAGAATAAACATGCGTAGCTCTTGTGATTTCACATGACTTCAAATAACACAAGTAGTACTCCACAAAACAAAAAGAAACTGGTTTTGTTGCAAACCCGTTCTACCATCCTGAAATAAAATAGTAGCTGCAGAGGGTAATGAGTTGATAAGGAGACAAAGGAAAGGCCTCTAAGTTTGCATGGTTACCTTAGGAGCTATCAAACACATCTGGACACCACCCTCTTTTTTTTCTTTTTTTTTTTTTTTTTTTTTAAGTAGTATGAGTTTTCACTTTAATTGGACCAATTATTTGAAGACGAATGTTGTGTCAATGGAGGAAGGGAAAAAGATGTGATGCATAGTTTCAGAAGGAGATAAGTATCTTGATAAAAGAAGGCATAGAAGGACAGAAGCATAATTAAGCTGGACTGACTGTGGAGGTCATGGTAGAATAACAAATATCAAAGGATCCAAAAGCAGAGAAGCGTTGGCATGGAGACTGGGAGGCACTTTAGTATTAAATATAGTACATTTCAGATGGAAACATGGAATAGCAGCCTGATCACAAATACTGCTGGATTTTCAGTAATTCACATTACCAAAATCCAAATGAAATCCTTGGTCTTTTGCTGTACTGAATCAATGTTTTGTTTCAAGTAAATAAAAGTTTTTTATATCTTCATAGATTTTGAGGCTTGTAGTTCAGTTCTGTTACATCTTGCATCTCACAGAATATTGCTTTTCATCAGGTTATTTTACTGGTGTCCCCGACAGTCTTTTAAAAAGGAGATTTCTGTTTTCTATTAAACCATCATGGTTGTGATTTTTGTTATTGTGTTGTGCACTATTCTGATGACTTAGAAGATCCTGTGGTTTCTCCTCCAACTGGGACAGTATTTCAGAGATCTCTGAAGACCGGGTGTTATGGCCTGCCCCAGAGGGCAAGGGTAACCCAAGTTCTTGTTAACAGAACAAAACTGATGGGTGTTTGTAAATATATTTATGTAGGGTTTATTTTAGAACAATATGGCTACAATGGTTTGTAGCCATTTCGTTTATTACTATCTGTAGTAATATAGCAGTATGAAAGCATAAAAATATTACTGGAAGAAAGGAAAGAAAAAACAAAGGAAGGACTAAAAACATATCATCACCCACAGATCTTGCAACAAGGCTTTGTTGTTGTTATTTAGTTGTCTGTTGGCTGAAATTATGCTCCTGATTCATTGGGGGTGATGGAAGAAGTCCTTGAAATACCAAGTCCGTTGGGTTTTGGTTATGCTTAGACTAGGTGAAAACACCTGGGTACCGGGAGGGAGTGAAGAGTTTTACACTGGATGATGTAATCCTGGATGATGAGACATTTCAGGAACCTGAGACCCTCTGATACATTACATCTGACTGCTACACCAGCACGGTTGAGTCAATTATACTCTATTATGGGGCCATAATAGGGGAGTTATCACAGCTGAGTTCACCTGAGTAAAGACTGACTCAGGTGAACCTGAGTTCACCTGACAAAGAAACAGTGCCCTGCCTCACAGGGTTTGCCTCTTCTCTTACCTTGCACAGCACCCAGCTTGTCCCCTGAGCTGGCCTCTGCTCTCCCTCTGCACCCGGGTTACTGTGCATGTGGGCGTCTTGCCCCCTGCTTGCTTGAGCCATTAGCATTACAGTCTCTCCCACATCCTTCTCCTTAGACCTGGGAAAATTGGGCAATATTACCACCTTGATTTCATCTCAAGTCTCTCACTAGGGAACAGTTGTTTAAAAAATCTGCCTTTGCCCATAAGGGATTTATATACTGTTTTTTGTTGTTTCTTAATTGTATTTTGAAAATAGCTCTTTACAGCTCAGATGGCTTTGAAAGCTTTGTTTTATTAAAGAACATGCATGAAAGAATGGAGACTTGTTT
This sequence comes from Mixornis gularis, assembly GCA_003546035.1. NCBI lineage: Eukaryota > Metazoa > Chordata > Aves > Passeriformes > Timaliidae > Mixornis > Mixornis gularis. The sequence goes on from QVAJ01000054.1 coordinate 1,111,584, forward strand.
GTCTGTCTGTGAATCACAGAATAAATATTGTCAAATTGACCACATCTCTCTGCTATCAGTTTTCAATGGTTTTAACAAAATTACGGAACATAGGGTTGGGAGACAACACTTGTGATATGTTGTCTTCAACAAGTTATTTTATTTCAATGATGTAATTGATTATTAAGTATAAGTTTATATAATAAAATTATGGCAAATTATAAACAATATAATATAAATAAATAGAATTATTAAATAATTGACTGCCAAATCAGTCAAGCTTAGGGCTCCATTCAAAGTGAGTAGATGCTCTAGCTCCCAGATGTCTACTTACTATTGTTAAAGTGCAGGTCACTACAAAACCAGGAGGCTTACTATTCAGATTCTGAGTTTTGAGTGGGTATTTGTGATATTTTATGTGAATTTGTGTGTGTGTGTGTGTGTGTGTGTGTGTGAGCTGGACTGCATCTGACCTGCATTCTTCATAGATTAGATGAAATGGATGGGTAGTGTGCATTTAGTATGGGCAACAGAAGAATCCCTCAGGTTTGACTGCTTAGAACCATAGTGCTGACAATGAAGACAAGGAGGTTCTGTAAGAGTGTAAATTGCATTTTCAAATTTCTATGTTCCAATTACAAAAAATTGTATTTTTCATGATTTTATTTTCCTTGTGCATGTACATGTGTTTGTGCACGTATTCATCCATGAAAAATTGGCATCATTCAACCAAAGTTGGTGTAACTAGCTGTACTGGGTTTGTGGGGCAAGCTTTTGTGGCTGTGGGGTTACCAGCATGGCTTCCATGAGAAGATGTTTGAAGCATCCCTCATACCTAACAGACGTAAAGCCTGCCAGCTCCAAGACAGACATCTGGCTGGCCAGATCCATCAGTGATGGTGGTATCATCTCTAAGATAATGTATTTAAGAAGGGGGAAAAAATGTGCAACAACAACTGGAGTAGGCCTGCTGGCAGGATTTGTGTCTCTGGGGGAGACCCATGCTGGAGAAACAAGTTCCTGACAGGCTGCACCCCACTGAAGAGGCCCATGCTAGAGCAATCTATTCCTTCTGGACTGTGCTGCATGGGAAGGACCTAGTCTGGACCAGCTTGTGAAGAACTGCAGTCTGTGGGAGAGACTCATGTTGGAACAGTTTGTGGAGGACTGTACTCTGCTATCCCATGGGAGTGACTCCATCCTAGAACAGGGGAAGAGAGTGAGGAATCTGCCATGAGGAGGAGAGAACAACAGAGCAAACTTGTGATGGACCAACCACGACACTTATTCTCCATTCCACTGCATTACTCAAGGATGAGAAGGGGGAGACTGAGAAGTGGAGCCCAGAAAGAAGGGAGTGGTGGGGGAAGGTGTTTTAAGATTTGTGTTTATTTTTCATTATCCTCCTCTATTTGATCAGTAATACATTAAATTAATTTCCCAAAGTCGAGTATGCTTTGCCCATGATTGTGACTGGTGAGTGATTCCTCCTTGTCTTTGTCCTGATCTTTGAGTCTTTTGTTATACTTTCTCTCCTGCCCTATTRAGAAAGGGAATGAGTGACACCTGAAGTCTGTTCAGGGTCAACCCAGCACACCAGCATCAGGTCAGCTTGCCCTGTTTAGTTCTGAAAGGCAGCCACTTAATTCCACACTTAGAAATCATTAACTTAGCCTTCTCCTTAGCTTCCAAACTGAGTTGTGATGTCTCTAGGTCCTCTTTTTGTACCCAATTTTTTTTTTCTTGTTTTTGCTTGGCCTGGGCATGTTTGGTTAAACCTAAAATTTCTGTGATAAAGAAATTAAAATACATTTAATTCCAATCTTCTCTTCCTATTTTTTTTCACGTAGGTTTTTTTTGTTTTCCTCCTTTAACTTGCAGATGTTGTTTTTCTTATTGTATCCTGTGTGAAAATGACATTTTCAGCTCTAGAGTACATAAGTAGGGAGCTTATGCAGTGTGTGTACATCTGATAGGGGATGATGTAATAAAAGTATTTTAAAATTTATTTCCCCTCTCTCTCCATATATTTTTCCCTCTCTTTTAAAAGCTGAGTCTACGATGCTAAACCAATCTGTAGATATAAAATCTGACAGAGAGGGTTATTTATACACGTATTTTTTATCTAAACAGATAGTTAGGTACCTATCTATCTCTATCTAATCTATCTATCTATTTATCTATTCCATCTAATCTATCTATTTAGATATATTGTAAAGATGTTTTAGTTCTATTTTTTTTCTTTATATTCGTTGCCATGGGTTACTTATTTTATTAAAGGTTTCTGGGATCATTCAGGTTGGAAAGTATCTTAAGATATTATAAGTCCAACCTCATGTTCAAAAAAAGCTCCCTTTGGCCTATTTTGGAGATGGCTGTGATATTTGTCCATTTCCCATTGTCAGGGACCTTCCCTGATCACCATCATTTTTCAGAGATGGTGGAGGTTGGCCTTGCAAGAACATCAGCCACTTTCCACTTTTACTAGAATGCTTTTTTGTCTAGGCTGGTGGATTTCTATGGATAAAGTTGTCTCTGGTAATCTGTGGCTTGATGCTCATCCCCTGGTCATAATCATTCTCTGTGAATCTTACCCCTAAAGCATGGAGACCTGGGAGAAGTTGGTGGGATAATTGGCAAAGAAGCTATGGAGTAACTCATCCTCATCTGTGTCTGGCCTTGGAAATCACCCACATTCTTCAACAATGTCTGAACATTTTCTTTGTTCAGACTTTTATGGTTGATGTAAAGTAAAAGCTCATTTTGCTTTTGAAATTTCTTGCAAATGTCCAATGAAGATGGGATTTTCCCTATAGCATCCTAATACCATGCCCAGGCAGTGCTTCCAAATTTTGTTGTAGCCAGTCCCTGCACCATCCTACCACCCTTTCTCTGGAGCTCTATCTTGTTATTTGCCAAGGCAGACTGGTCTCCTTACTACAGGAGGTAAGAGTGTAAATAGCAGTTTTCATATTTCTGTGTTCCAATTATGAAAGCTTGTATCCTTCATAATTTTATTTTCCTTGTGCATGTACATGTGTTTGTGCACATATTCATCCATGAAAAATTGGTGTCATTCAACCAAAGTTGGTGTAACTAGCTGCACTGGGTTTGTGGGGCAAACAAACTACAGGTCTCCTTTACAGGTCTCCTTATTACTACCTTTTTACAGAGTATTAGGTTACATTGTTTTTGCATTGGAAGACTGCCATCCTTAGAGCTCTACAGTTTCCCTGAGCTCCTTTTTCATGTTCCCAGAACCAACACATCCAATAGCAGTTCTGGCATTTCTGACGCAGACTCACAATAGGATTTGTGGTGTAGTTTATTGAGCAACTGGCTTTTTCCCAGTTTACATCTGATTTCTTCTATTATTGTTATGTGACTTTCAGGTTTTAAAACTTGATAATCACTTAACATCATCTGAACCTGGATATTTCGTGACTGAGAAGGCACTGAAGCTATCAGCAAATAAAACCTGTTTGTGCTGCCTAATTCCAATCAGAATTGCGGCACTGTTCCACAGTATCTCTGCTGGATGAACCAGAACTGGCACATCCATTGATTTCTACCAGCTGTTTTCTGCCAATTCCAGTTCCTGACAGGTAGCAAGCTGTGTAGCTGGCAGCAAAGAATTGCAAACAGTTCAAATATACCCCAGGGAGGGCAAATGCTTACCCAAAGCCCRTCAAGGAATTGCTATTATGCTTCACAAGATACATATACATTCACCACATCTGTCTCCTATTATTTGTACTCAGAACTGACAAMGGACTGAGATAAACATGTGCCTGTTTAATACAATAACAAGGTGTTTCTAAGAGAAAAACATTGTAGACATTTTGGTGAATAATTTCCTAATGAAACATCTTTCGTATATTCTGTGAAATGTTTCTGTAGCTGATCCATACTTTAAGAGATCAAGTTATCTATTTAAATACCAAGACAGCCTATTCAAGACTTTAAATTTAAAATTGTTCATTTTCATCTGGTGCTTTGACAGTCTCACAACATAGTACAAACAGCCTTTATCTGGGGACTTGCTGCCTTCTTCAGCTCCTTTTTGATTTCTCAGAGAGCTCTTTTCACAATGAACCAGAGGATGCTGTAAAATGCTCTTTGAAATATTAATGATTTTGCAGCAAGTCACCATGGCTTACAAGTTCCCTTTCTTCACATGAACTACACAACTGACCATGTGCAGGTTTCTAGTTCATTTCAAATACAACAAGATTTGCCTTTGGTTTTACTTCTGTAATGAGTAAAAGCATTCCATTGTCAGTTGATACCTGGCAGATGATAAATGGTAATTTTTTAAACCATGGAAACACATTTGTTTTTGATTCCCTGTTCTTCTCCATGCTACTTTAGGTAAAGAAAAAGTAGGGTAATAAAACTGAAGGAAGTCTGGTGCCCATAGATTCTTTGGAAGTGAACAGGAGATGAAGCATGAAGTATTTTAAAAGATAAGCTTTATTAAGTAAAGCAAAGACGTTATGGCGGAAATATTAATATGTTTCTGTGGGAGAGCGTATTTTGGTAATAGTCTTACAGGTCTCAAAACTTGTCCAGTGGTTGCATTTTTAAGATCTCGAATGCCTTACCAGCCACTGATATAAATTCCCATATCACTTCCAACCAAAATTACAGTATAAGTTCAGGCATCTGAAGTAGAAATGTTGAGGTGCCTTCTATCTACTAGATGGTACTGGATGTATTATGGTATTATGCAGAAGAGAGACATTTGTAAGCTGTCTGCTTACTTCATTTAGGAGCTGTTCATGTTCAGAGCCCCAGCATTTGTACATATTGTGCAGGGGGGGTTCTTTGTTGTTTTTGGTTTGTTTTTTTTTTCCTCCTTGAGGGCTATGCAGAGAGTACAGATGCTCACTTTGTAACTGATTTGGAGTGACAGGGGTTTAGTGTAGCCCTGCAGTTACTGACCTGAAGCATTCATGATTCTGTGCCTTAAGCAAGAAGGAATAAATTATTCTACTACCTTTCACTGTCATTTTAAATCTGTAAGGGAGCTGTACAGTATATAAAAAACTTTAAGACTGAGATTCTATTGTTAACATATGATTTCTCTAAGTCAGCTGTCAAAAATGGAAACACTTGCCCAGTGCAAGTGTTGTTACTATTTTTCAATCAGAAATCAATAAAACATTTTATAAAGGGATTCTAAAGTGTGCTTGTTAATTACAGCCATCATATAGTCTTTCAAATGCTAATGGTCTGACTCAAATTTCACTTTGTTTAGTTGTGTTAGAAGTTATGATTAAAGAATGGTATAGCTTTATAGTTGTTTTACTGCCATCTGTGTGCACCAGGCAATAACTCTGTACAGATGGTTGTGATTCAGAGACAGGTTGCCACATGCAAAAAAAGTATGTTTCAGTTATTTTAATAAGATTTATTGCAGCAGTCACAGTTAAACGCTTGAGCCTTAATGATAATTGCCACTAATCCTTCAAGAAAAATGATCAGAGTTCAGTAAACCACAAGAAACAGATTTAGCTATAGGCTTCAGAAACATTTCACTGCAGAGGTATGCTCCCTTTTTCATTTTGTATTTTGTGCCCCTCCCCTTTCGTTCTTGAACATTTATTCCTTTACCTTTGGTCTTGAAGCATTTGATGTGAAAAGACAAGRGATTGTTCTCTCATCCTTTATTTTCCTTTCCATGTGTAGATGTTTATTTATATTGAAACACCTGGAGAATCACAAATTAATTTAAGTAAGTGGTAACAGATCTGATGGTAAAGGCAGGTGCCTCACAGAATTCTCAATTCCCTTGCCTTAGAGATTGGGCCGCATTCAAACCCCAAACGTGCCCTCTTGTTTCTGTGTCTGATAGCAGCAGTGATTTGTAGTCTCCGTTTAGGCTGGCATCTTACATGTCTATTTGGCTTCTATAATCAATAGTCACTTCCAAAACGATACTCCAGGCCAATACTTAAAGAACCTTTGCAGTACCTTAAGGATTTTCAGGTTTATACTCTTTGTGACCTGAGAGAAAAGTGATCCTGTGTGTGGTCTCACAAAGATATAGCTGGAAAATCAGTTTGTGCCTAGGAGTTTTATTCAACCTTAACACTTCAATGCCCCAAGAGGCCCAGTTCCTCCTCTTGAGTTTTAGCTTAGTTTATTCTTTAATTTCTATTGGATAGTGAGATTTTCAGCTAAATGCAATGTAGATGTGAACATAAAAAAATGAGGGGTGCGTGATCTTGCGTGCAAGGATGCAAGGGTGCATGTATGTAGGTGCAAATATACAGAAAGTATATTTATTATAAATCACCCTAATTACAGATGGACTTAAACAACCATTTGCTTTTAGATACTATTCTTGAGCTTTTCTTGTAATATAGTTTTTTAATGTAAATTTAGACAGTTCCCTTATTTTTTGGCTGGGACAGGTTCTGGTATACAACTGATAGGGTGTATGTGAGAGCCAGACGAGGTCATGAGTTCAGGAAAGTTATATCAATTTATTTTTATGTGCCTGTCATAATACAGCTTTGACTTGTGATGTTACAGAAATTTGGAATTATAATAAGAAGATAGATACTAGAAATAATAAAAAGATAGATAGTAGACAACTATCTTAAAGGTTTCAGAAAGAATTGTGATTATTGTGGCTTGTTTTTCCTGCTTTCTTTTGGTGTTGAACTTGTTCAATAAACTCTTACCACTAGCAACACTTTGAATTGCTATAAGCATTCATGGAGAAATCACAGCTATGATGGCCCTATTATTTACTAGGGGCTATTACAGCATTAGTGTTAAGTGATCCAGTAGCAATTTGTTTTCCAAAGTAGTGGTTTTGTAAGCATCCAAACTCTAATACAATGAAAATTATGGGAGAAGCATATAAAAAAAGAAGGTTTTCCTTTTCCTTCTTCTTGTGTTTGACCTTTTTTTTTTGTAAAATTCTCTTGCTTTGCAGATGAATTTCAGGACTAGAAACATTAAAAAAAAAAGGGGGGCAGCAAAAAATGACCTTTTCTCTCATCTTTTTGTATCTTGTGAAATACAGTCTTGCAGTGCCCCAAGGTGAGAAAGGTTGTCACTTTTTGTCTGTCTGCGTTATTGTTCTCTGCCACCATGAAGTTGTATTTAAGGGGAAGGGTGCTAAATTCTATTTTCACTCAAGGCTGTGCTGAAATGGTCTGAGAAGCTACCTTACTTTCTGGATTGTTGGCTCTTTGTTGTTGGTTTAAAAACCTCAGTTTCTAGACAGAAAATCTGCAATACTATTCTGACAATATGAAAAATTAAAAGTTTACCAGTACTTTTGTGTCTAGAACAGGTTTTCTGAAGTCCTCAGTTAGATTGTGAGTATTAAACATTCTATGATCCTCTTTCAGACTGAGAATATTCAAAACCAACATCTTAATGAAGGTAACTGAAACCACATAGACAATGGCTTCCTAAGCATTTTAATACATACACCATTTTTTGTTAAAAATTATCCCATGGGAAGGAAAGGGTTGAAAAACTGAAGATTGGCAAGGAGAGAGAAAACAGAGCTGTTTTTAGAATTATTTTCTTTTAAAGACTAACCCTGCACCTGGGAGATTTTAGAAGATACTCAGTGTGAGAGAAATTCAGTATTTGTGTTTGCTTTGAGATGTATTCTGTCTGCTGAAAAAGAAATGGAATTTTCTCAGAGTAGATAACAGGATGTTGTTAAAGACTAAAAAGCCTTTCCCACAGACTGGGGCCTCGTTGTAGGTGGGGGAGATAAGACTGTTCCAAGATTGTAGAACACAGCCTGGTGAAGATTTGTGCATGCTCCAGGCTCTTGGATGTGGAGGGCTCTGCCCTTGTCTTTTTTGCCCCTGATAAAACAAACTTAGCAGTGCAATTGTCTCCGCTTGTTTTTTTGGAATCCCCCAGCCAGCGAGGTGGAATAAATCTACTCTTTGCACTTCAGCCATGGGTTGTGGTCATCTTTGCATAACCTGAATATATTCACTTCACAGAATCCTGGGGATAAAAACTTAATGTAGCTTCTTGGGGGCACCTGTGACTGGTTAAATTAAAAAGCAGCAATACCAAAGTGTTTAAACACTCTCTGAAGACTCTAGAGACCTACCAGAAGAAGCTGCCAACTGAGGCAATTTCAGGTAAAGGCTGTCAAACTTCAGATGAGTCTTAGAGCTATTTCATGGTCTTTGCCATCTGCCAGCAACAACCAAAGGCTATTCCTGTTGTTATTGAGAAGCTTGGCTTTCCAGTCCGAAGAAGTAAGGAGGAGCATGGAGTGGAGGAAGAGACGAATACTGAGGATTCTTCCAGGACTGCCAAGTGCATAAGCATTAGACCATTTTTGTGGCTGCTTTGGACCACTGACCTATGTGGGGAAGCTGGAACAAGCCAAACAAATGGCCTTGAGCTCCATAAGTAATAGATGCTGTTCCATGCTGTATCCCTGGCCTCCTCTGCTCAGCTTGCTGCGGATGAGCAGGTCTGCTGTTAACAGCACGACGTTGTAGGGTACTTTGCAGCAGGGTTAGCTGTGCCATTAGGAGGCAGCAGACCTGATATTAGAAAGGTACAGAAAATTGACTGTCTGACTAAAACTGTAAATTGCCAGCCATACTGGCAAATAAGCTTAAACTCATACTGTAACCAGCAGTACTTCAGCAGCTCTAAATGATCATGCAGAGGCTCTAGAAAAGAACTGCATCCCTTTCAGTCCTAGCCTTACCTGCTGTGTGTCTGTCTCTATGTACAATAGTCTATAAATATGTGTGAGCATCTGTTGCTATATTCCTTCCCATCTTCCCTCCACAAGCCAAGATTTCCATAGTCTGCTGCCACGGCACTTGTATATGACATTTTGAATGCATGAAGTGCAAAAGCATGACATTTTGAATTAGAAATTAATTTAACAAACGTGTCTGTTGGAAAAACGTTTAGATCCTCAAAATTTGTCAAATGATATTTTTAAAAGTTAAAAAGAAATTGCATAAAATGAGCTGAGGAAAGTTAAATACAAAAGTAAAGGGGAAAAAATGTTCAACACTTGAGAGGCATTATGTGCCTAACAGAGAGGACATGAATATGATGAATGAGGCAAGTTACTGCTTAGTGCTGCTGTTTCATTTCTGTTCATCCTTTCATGTTTAAACTTCTTTGGAGCAAAGAACTCACAGTATGGAGTCTCCAATGGTGGCTCAGTCTTATTTGCAAAGTTGAATGCAGTAGACTGCACACTAATGCAGTGTAAGCAGTAACTATTTACCATTTCTGAATCGCTGAAGCAAGTTAAAAATAAACTAGTTGAGAACGGGCAAAGTTGTCAAATTATGTAAGTACGCAGATGCAAATCTACAGTCTGCAATCTGCATTTGGCTTGCAACACAAATAGATGCAAACTAGTACATATATTTAGTTATGGCACTTGTCACAGAAGCTTCAGACAAGTGACCTTGGATATTAGATTGGACTGATCTAGGCAGATTAAAAATTGAGACATCCCTGCATACTATTTTAATAGTTAATTTGTTGCATTTTTTGAAAATGAAATTTTGTAAGGTCTAAATTATATGAATGAGTTCAAAGCTCCAAAGTGGGTGCCTCTCCTGCCTTCAGATTMATGAAAATTGAGGTTAATATTGTGCTAAGGTCCAATTAAGACCATCAAGTTTCCTGCTGCTTGCAGGACGGGGGCCAAATGGTGGCACCAGATAAGGAAAATAGATGACAAGCTTTCATGCTATGTGATGCTGGAAGTTTCCCTTCACATGTTCAAAATAGATAATATTTCTCCTCCTAATATTGTGGATGTGCCCCACTATAAGAAGCTCCCTTGCCACTCTGGAATAGCAGTAAATGAGCAAGATTTGGCCTCTTCATGCAGAAAACACAGGGAAGAAGTTGTCTGAGAGTCAGAAAGCATTTTTTCTCATTGTATAAGAGGAGGAGATGAGGAATAATAAGTTCTATTGTGTGGTTGCTCTTTTGATATTTTTTTCTTTCTGCAAGTTCAGATTTCACAATGCCTTTTAGAATAAACGGTTTGGATGGGATTCATTTGGGTGATTCCACATTGGGTGACCTCCTCAGTGGAGGTCTTCTGGGCTTCTGCACATTGCTCTGCATTGCTGAGAATTGTTCTGCCACACCATGATCTGACATTTGATGCATGCGTAACATCAGCATTTCTCATTATTGCACAATGTACAGTGGAGTAATATATTCATGTTTATTAATTTAAAATCCTGATTGCTATGAGGAATAATAACACTTAGCTACAGTCATTTTCCACTTCATTTGATACCCTGCTAATTTTAACTGCATGAGACTCTTTGCATGTCTGATAGCTACACCTTATATCTTCTTTGTATTAATTTTAATTAGTTTGTTTTTGTTTTTGTTTTGATTCTTTTGTTTTTGTTTGTTTGTTTGGGTTTTTTTCAGCTTTTTTTGTTGAAGCACTGATGGAATCATGTAAGATTTCAATATCTGACCCTTTTGAGGTCTCCTAATCTTAGTCCAAGCATTTTTTTTTGTCTCTGTACTCCAAATCTATGGACTTCACAAACTGTACATCTTCTGTGTGGGAGTTCTGCTAGTACTTTTTAAATTTCATTTGACATCCAAATTTCCTCCTAATTTCCTTAATCACAAATTCCAGGGTGGCTGAGGTCATCTGGTCAAAGTCCCCTGCTCAAGGAAGCAATCTCGAAATTATTACTCAGGACCATGTTCAGGTAGCTTTTGAATCTTTCCAAGAGTAGAGGCTTCATAAGCTCTCCAAGCAACCTGTGGCAGTGTTTGGTCACTCTCAGAGTGAGAAAGCATGTAAAATTCTTGATAACCATCTGGACTAATGTATTTCAGAGTTTGCCCATAGCCTCTGGGCTTTTCACTGGGTCCCACTGAACAGAGCCTGGCTGTGTCTGCATCACACCCTCCCTTCAGGTATTAGCACTCATGGGTAAAATTCCCCTTAACCTTTTAACAGTCMCAGTTTTCTCAGCCTTTCCTCACAGGAGAAATGCTCCATTTCCTTACTCATCTCAGTGGACATTTGTTGGACTCTGTTCAAAATTACCACTTCTTTCCCGTACTGGGAATCCCATAACTGGACCTAGCACTCTTGTCCAGCCACCAGGGTACCCCTGCTTCCTCTCTGTACCTACTTTCACTACCCTTCTTTTGTAGTTTATGTTGTTTCTGCTGTTTTAAAACTATTTTATGTTATTTTTCAGCAAATTGCACTGTTAGATGGCAAAAGAGTCTGGAAGTCTTCTAGAGCCTGTGATGTTTTTGCTAGCACTTGACATACACGTGGGAAGCAGAAGAAAGGACAAGACAACTTATAGTGAGACAAAGGAAGGCTTTGATTTAGGACAAGCAAGATATTTCAATACATGAGAGGCTGAGAAAATATAAATGTCAATGCAAATTGCAAAATGTACACATGAATTAACAAATTTTTCTTTTTGTCTTAAGCTGAGCATATTCTTTTAATCTCTACTCTTCTACCCATCCTGCTCTTAGCCCTTTGTTGTCAAGTGAAATTTATATTTGTACCACAGTTAAGCACTTCTGAAGCATTTTAAATGCTGGTATTTCAAGGTATCTAGTGGTTTTTGTTTCACCAACAACTTTACTAGAGGATCTGTTTCCTTTTAAAAACAGGGTTTCAGAGACAAAGGGAAACTCTATGTTGCCCAAAGGTAAAACAATAAGCCTGTGACAGAGTTGCAAATAACCATACAGCTCTGAATTCTTATGAGACAAGAAATTACATGATTCTTTTCCACTAAACTTACTAGAAGTAAGCATCCAGACTTCTTTCTTTAAGAAAAAACTACTTAAGCAAGGTCATATGGAGGTCGAAAAGCAAGCTCATTAAGTGTGGAAACAGGAGCAGTCTGCTCTGCATGTTCAGAATATATAAACATTCCAGAAAGTGGCAAACTCATACAGCTTCTCTGTGTAACAGCTACCTAGAGAGTCCTGCTTTTTCCTGTTTTCCTTCTTGTCTTTTTTTTTTTTTTTTTTTTTAATTCACAAACAGGCTCAAGATCAAATTTACTATGTTAGAAATGAGCACCTCAACAGATAAAATTACCAAGGCTTTTTTATTCCTAAGGATGACATCAGTGACAATTTGATATGGATTTTGTCAGTGTTGGAGGAGTTGAAGTGTTTCTGATTTTTCTACGGTGAGTCCATTTGTAAATCCACCTACCACTGCCATTGTGATCAAAACATAATTTGGATACAGTCATTTTCTCCACAGGATACTCACCCCCCTCATTTCTGTTCTCCACACTTTCTTCCACTGCATCAAGTSTATCCTTTTACTGACCTTTCCATGTCATGAGATCTCCAGTTTTTCTTCTGGCTATTAAGTGTATTTTTTAAAAGTCTCTTCACAGTTTTGCTTGGACCTACCTATCAAATGTTCTTATTTAACTTCTATTTTTAGTTTCCCTTAATTTTTTCAGTAATTCTTTGGGTTCTTTGAAGTTTCTTTGGGTGCTGTGTGTCTCTCTCACTCCCCCATTCCCTGCCCACCATAATATGCCATAATTCTGTAAGACAAAGCCTTTCTTTTGTGCTTTAATGCACCTAACACAGCATGTAAATAACCACATTGTTAAACACAGACAATTTCTTTTTTCTTTTAAATAAAATTTGAAAAGAATCATTAATTACATCAAGCTGTATTTTAGCTCCCAATTTTGAGCTGGCAGAAAAATCCTGTCTGTTAACTTTGCTTTCCTTACCTTTAGACTTATTCATAAATGTCCCTACATTTAACAATTGCCATTGGATTTGAACTTCTCACAAATCTTTTTGTAGTAGATAGACCTTAGTAGATTTTTGCACAATACAGAACACATGTAACAAATTTTGTTTATAGCAAAAAGACACTGAAATGTTAAAAAGTGAAAATGACTTTTYGCCTGTTGATCCATGCCCCTTATTCTCAAGAAGGCTGTGTACAGAAGTGTTAGAGCAACTTGTTTCAGCACTTCCCAGTCAATGAGATCTGCAGTTGAAGATAATGGGACATGATTGTTGCTGCCATAAAGCACCACTTAACTGTTGTATAACTGGGTGCACAGCAGGTCTGACTGGGCTCTCCTCACCCACAGACTGAGGAGAAAGGGTCTGTGGGACAACTCTGACCTGTGGTGGTGACTGGCATTTGCTTTCTGTCGTCCTTCGATTTTCTCTGCTTTCTTATCTTTCCTCCTTGCTCACTTTCTAAACAGAAAATAAAAGTGAATTGCAATTTTTGGTTACCTACATTTGGCCTCTTTTGTGTCTTAATCTTGTGCTGGGAGTATCTGAACTGTTCTCCTCTCTATACATGAGGGTTAGGACAGGCTGTTGCCACGAGCCAACAAACTGGGCCTCTTAGAACAACCGAAGGGAAAGGACTATCTGCTTTTTCTTACGTATTTCAGCTCATTTTTCTAGTACATTATTTTGGAATTCATTAGCATAGCCAACTATGGTGATGCACAAAACATAACCAAGAATATAGGTCTGATCTGTGAAAGCGTGGCTCTGTGGACTGATGGTGAGAACTTATTAACTTAAGTTAAGGCTCTGTATTAACTTAAAAGCCTGGAGGAAGCCATTCTGTATTTGCATATCAGAACCCACCATGGTAGGCAGAAAGTCTGGCTYCTTAAAGTAAATTTGTTTATCTTTTGGTTGGATAGTCATCCTTAGTGGTGCTGTGATTATCTAGTGGTGGGAGGCAAAAGGTGAATAAAACCAGTAGCATGGACCCATAGATCAAGACAGTGTCATGTTTCTGAAGGAGGTGCTTAAGCRCCTCCTGCTTTTACCAATGAAATCACATCATCATAGAACTCAGAATAAGTCTTAGAATAAGACTTATTTCAGTATTTTTTTGTGGACAATGGATTTCAGAAAAWAATGCCAACATTCAAGAAAATAAGGGAAACAAGAAAGGAAGAAGAAAATTTGAGGCCACCATGCCTGACTTTGAAAGAGTTGTTTTTCTAATAGGAAAAAAAATCATATCTTAAATGAATATACTGTTACATTCTGTACTGCTTGATAAGGTCTCCCCTATTTTAGTTAGATGCATTTATAAATTTTAAGAGGAATAAAAGCATTCATTTTCATTGCTGCAAACAACTAGTTAAAATATATATGTTTAGTAAAAAGTATTCTAGTACTGCAGGTTGTTGCTTTTTCTTTCCACAAAACAAAAACAAAAGCCTTACCTGATTTCTGATTGGCCATTCAACACTATTCATTTCAAAGCAAACTGGGGCAGTTTAAAGGCTTGGGACTTAAAAATTTTTGCATGAGTTTCAAGATAACAGGGAAAATGAGTGCAATATCCATCAGTTTGCTACTTACATGAGGTGACTGTTGGAAAGAGATCATCACTTTCCATAGAAAGCCATGTTACGGAGATAATCCAGTGACAATGATACTCTTTTTGGGAAATAGGTTATTTTTAAAGATGAGGATGATAATCCTTTAATTTTTAGCTAAATCTTTTAAATATAAGAATACACCAGTATATCCCAATAGAAGTGGGRAGTTACCAAAAGGCAGCCTTTTGACTGGACAACTAATGGGTAAAGCATTTTTGGGAACCTGATCTTCATAGCTTTTAACTGCAAATATATTCAATATGACTGGCATTGAATTTCCAAGGAAAGGGAATAACAACGTATATCTGTGTTTAACTTATACCACAAGTAATAAAGCTGGTATTTAATACTTGGCTTTATACCAATCTCTGAGAGAAAAACTAGGGGATGTTACAGCCTTAAATTTCAATCTGCAAGGGGTTTTTTTCTGTTTATTGCTTCCTTTATTTTTTCCCTTGTGCACCCACATACACCTTGAGCTACAGGGTACGTTTATGAAATAATTCATGCTTATAAAGTAGCCCAAGAGGCTTGAGTACTCTTAATAAGCTTTGTGTATTGGTATGCATTAAATTACACAAAACATCCAAATCTTTTGGCTCTTACAACTGAAACACACATTCAGCTTAGACTATTTTTCTTTAAAAAGTTTACTTTCTTCTTTTCCTCTCATCCCTTTACTCATTAATACTATGTGCTTGAGGCTTCTTTAAGCAAGGTGAGAGAATAATCTGCTCACTTCTAATTAATTTCAGCGGGAACTGTGTGGCTAAACATCTTAGTTTGAAAATATCAAACACTTTTCCACCTGCACAGACTTTCGTCTTTGGTTAAAGAGACTTAATTTGTCTTTGCCCAAACATTACAACCTCTCTGTACTTGTATAAGTAGCTCTACAGGGCAAAGAGCAAGAAGAAACAGGTCCAAAGGGACCTGAGCAGATTAAGATTTTTATGGTTAGCATAAACGTTTTTATTGTTTATGCATCTTATCTAAATGTGATTGCACTACTTGACTTTTCTCTGCAGCACTTTTTTTCTGGAAGTTGCCAGCAGGAAATAAGTGTCTCAGGCTTTCCTGACATGATTTTAGCACTTGAAGAAAGGTCAGAGTGGATTGCAATTTATTTAGGTATTTTTAAAATAAACCAACCACACGACAACATATCATCCACTTATGCACTAATGTCAGCACATTATTTTTTTTTCAGTAATTTTCATCTCTGTGATTTTATTGTTTCTTCCTCCATATTTATTAGTTTCAGGTCCCAACTTTCAGATCTAAAGGGAGACAATACTGTTCTGATCCATGCTTCATTAACAATCAGCAGGAGGGCGAATCAGCCATCAAAACTAAAGACCCCAAGCCTCTCATAGTCTGGATGAGCGTCTTTATCTGAGTGGCAGAAGTAGGGAAGATTTTGCCTCAGCTTGGCAGATTTTTTTTGCTGTGTCATTTCTGGTATGAACCACTGTTACATCTTGCATCCCTGAGATCTGTTGCAGCTTGGAGCTAGGACTGAAATATTCTCATCTGATGAATGGATTCTGGTTTTTTTCCTTTTATGGGGAAAAATTTCAAAAGTGTCTGAGTAATGTAGAAGTCTAAATCCCATCGAATGTCACTTAGAATAAAATTATCAAAAGCTCTTTTATTCTTAGAGCTTACACTTGTCAGATGCACAATCTGCCATGGCTGTCACAAATCATCTCTTCTAGATCCATTTTCACTTCTAATTTTCTAATAAAAAAAAGAGTAACTTAAAAGATCAGAGCAGCAGAATATAGTCCATTTTATTTAATGCAGGGGGAGACTGGATGGGATATAGTGAGTTTTGCTAGGTAGACTGTGAACAGACAGTCAGCTCTAATACCTTAAAAGATATTCTTTTGGGCCACTTGACCTTTTTGTTATGCAGATATTCTTGCAAGAGTATAGCAGCAAATTGAATTTTACCTTGACACTCCTGCTCCATTCTGGCAAAATGACACAAAATCCATACTGTACCCATTAGTGTCAGACTAACACATACTTGTTGCTGCAGGTTTTACTGTTATTGCTATTCCCTCAGCTCTCCTTTGCACCCCAAAGTACGTGCCTAAAAATATGTGCACTTCATGACTCATAAGATATATTTGGCCTGTGCATAGATACAAACAGGTAGGAAGGAAAATGATGGCAAAAATGGCCTGTGGCAATGTGCTTAGAGAACTGCCTGCTGCTGACCTGTGTCTGCTACTCTGTGACCTCCAGAGGTGCCACAGCCTCTGGTGTAGGTGTTCACTCCACTCTGCAGGGGCCTCCCAGGTGCTGCATCCCTTTCAGGATGGACCACAGCCCTGCTCCCAATAGTTGAAGTGCAAACTTCCCATCTTTGCATTGCAACCCTTGTTTGTTGAAATCTTCCTAACTGGTGAAATACTTTCTTTGGGGGATTCACTTTGTCAGATAGAGATAAGTTAGTATATTCAAAGTACCACAGACAGTGTGGAGCCTTTCACAGTGAGATTAATCTCTCATTTGTAGTTAGATTGGTATTGTTCATAAATTGTTTAAAAAAAAMCCCAACCTAGTTCTTCTTGTTTATTGCCTAAAAACTCTGGTTTCAACTTAAGTATTTTTCTGTTGGTCAACATTCTGAAACTTACCTATTTAGCATTGTGCAGCAAAAAGAAGTGCCTACCTATTTATTGATAACATAATGTAGTGAATTTCTATTTATTGGTCCATTGTCCTCATATGACCAAATGCTTTATCTCTCTTGTTTGTTGTGCCACTTTATTAACATCATTTTTTAATTCTATCAGTTTGGGCAAAAGTCACTGTGAGAAGATGCTTTACTGGAAAGATTTGATATCACATTGTGTCCAGAAAAGGTGATATAATACCCAACAAATGTTTTATAAAGAGATAAGAAAGAACTTCTAATACTCTGGAAAACATTGTGGATTTCTTGACTCATACCTGTGCAGCTGAGATTTTTCAAAACAAAAACAGCAGTAGAATTCTTTAATAATTGATAAGTTAGTATTTGTGTAATAAGTCATGTTACAATAGTACAGAAATATAATTTAAGAAATAATGAGTCAAAGCAGAAGACTGTTTTTTCCATTGCCTATAGAGAGCTGAGAATGTTGCTTTTCATATCACTGGGAGTGCTAGATTCTGAGCATATCTGCACCAAATAACAAAATGCATGTATTCAAATAAATTAATTACAAAAAGCATAGGATTAGCTAAGAATCTGATTGCTTTGTACAAGTCTAATTTATGCACACAAACATGCTGATTTTTTTTTTCTTTTAATGCRGAAACCAAGTGAACTAAATTAGTGATTTATTCACTAACATTACTATAAGGCATATACAACTCTTATAGTCTTGTAAATGTTGCATATGAATATAGGRGGTTTTTATGATTTCTTTTGGTTGGTTAAACTGTGAAGAGGGATAGCTGATTCTGGGAATATTGTATTTAGAATTTAACTCATATATTTCAGATTTTGGTTTATAAATAGAGTTACATATTTCATCCAGAACACAATTTTTTCCCCAGTACACTTTCTTAAATTACTTTTGATATTCAATATAACAGTAAGGATATTCCATTCTGATTAAAACTGAGCAGCAACTAACCCTTCCCCAGAAACTGTGTATGCAAATAGGACCAATTTGTACACAAGAATTTGTACAAACTTATTCATGCTTGAGAGCACAGATGGAAATAACTTACAGAAATTTAGTAAGATTAAATGTGTTTTAGTGCATAGTGAATATGTTATTAATATTTTGTTAGCAATGCAATATCAAGCATTTCTGAAGAATTTCTCTGCCACAAAAATTTCTTTAACTGGTTTATAAACACTTTTTTTTTAGAACTGTATATTAAGTATTTATACATACACTCTAAATTCTAATACTAGATCTTAAAATGACAGATAGATAGGGAAAATGCATTCTTGTGGCCACAAGAGAGATATGGAAAGAAAGTTGAGGGGATCCAAAACTCTCGCAACCTCAATCTTTCTTTTTCGGATAGAAATGTTCAGCAAAACTGTTGTATATGAAATGATAACAAATCCAAATCACATTATAACTTCAACAAGAAATGTGTACAGCCATGTCTGCTGTACATCTGGAATGAAAYTTGAGCTTTTCCTCTATGCCAAGGAGTAAATTTTCTAATTTATAAATTAGAATATGCTAAAAAATCCCAAAATAAAGCACCTAAAAAACCCTACCAAATAAAAGAAACTCTAAAAAAAAAAAAAAAAAAAAAAAAAAAAAACAAAACAAAAAAAAAACCCTAAACCCCCAAAATCACAAATCAAAAACTCAAAACCCAAACCAAACCCAACCAACCTACCACAAAGAAACAAACAAACAAACAAAAAGAGCCCAACCAACTAGACACAAAAAAACCCCAAAAGAGCCCACAACAAATTAAAAACCAGCCCCACAAAACCAACCACAATCAGCCAAAAGACCTGGGATATGTGAGAAATCTTACCCTGGTGTCCTAGGGTGACTTTATGATGTTTGTACCCTCAATTGTCTGTTCTGTTTATGCAGGAAATTGAGTTCTGTACCTTTAAGACTGGTTCCAAGAGCGAAGAGGGAAAAGAGTTGTGGAATTTGTTTTTAGAAACTGCCCTAAACCAGGACACCTGGTCAGTATTTGATAAAACATGGGAGAACAGGCAGAACTTCTTCCTTGTGGTGTTCAGAAGAGTGCCCAATGAGTGTGATGAGCTGCATGGGATTTTGTGGCATGCGAAGGCTGATCCCAGAGCGCCCAAACTGAGTAAGAGARGATAGCGATTCTTGTTGGCATTCAGAGGCATCAGGTTCAAAACAGACAAAACCTCTCACTTTTTCTCACATGATTAAGTTTAGAGCTCAGGTTCTCGTGCAAGGGAGAAGTTATAAATGGCTTTTAAATGTATTTAATGGTTTTAAATGTACATGAAGACGTGGATATAAATGCCTCCTGAGTCCATGTGGTAGCTGGAAGGCTCTCTGGCAGTGCCAGGAAGTACAATACTACCCTGTCTCTTCAGGCCCTTCTCCTTAGCATCCAGTCCTCTTAAGAGACCCTGYTCTGAATGGATCTACCATTGACCATTTTTTTCTCTGTTATGGTTTAGCTGTTCAGTGATAAATGGTGTAGAAGGCAGGACCTGCTGTTACAGGCCAGGTGCAGTACAGCAGCTGTGGGATGACACAGCTTCCTGGCCTCTTTTCCTCTCTTCTTATGCTGAATTCCCTTGTAAAAGGGTAAGTTTTACAGCTACCTTTCAGAATGAATTGTAATTTGACTCCTGTTGATGGCTGTTGGTAGCCTGTGGTGAGATCTACATTTACTCTGCCTTTAGAAATTCTTCRGGCCACACAGTTGCAAAGTTTGGACCTGTTTCTGTTCTAACACCTGAGAAATGCATTATTCCAATGAGGCAACAAAATACTACATAATTTTTGCCAGCTCACAGATTTCCTTCCAAATCCTAACCATCCATCCTTTCCTGAAAATTTTTTACCGCTCTGCTAGTAGAGTGTATGCTGTGCTTTGACAAAATTTTGTCTGGACATGGATAACAAACTGAACAAAAACCATAGTTATTGTTTAGCATATTATAAACTTAGATAACTGTTGCACTATCATATAAAATCACACTGTTGTAACTGTAGTAAATGAAGTTCTGGAGTTTAGTTAATAGAAATTTATTTATTTATTAACAAATAAAAAATGTATTATATTATTTTCTTTATCCTGCACYGTATAAAATCAAATCTGCTAACCCAGCTCCTCCATGTTCACCACTGAACGATTGCCCCATTTGCCACAAGCACAAGCCTTTTGAACACTTCTAGGAGTGGTTATTCCACCACTTCCATGGACAGTCTACTCCATGTGCAGGGTCTCTATTCAGAATGCTTCATCTGAGACATGAAAGTTGTTTTCTGCCTGTTACAAGGTAACTTGTTTTCTGAAAATTTTTTAAGATGCCGTTATTTTTTTATACACTATTTTTCTACTCCATTATATAATATCATCAGGAGGAATACCAGTTGACAACTTAACTTAATCTTCTGTAGAATAACTTATCTGGTAAAKAAATATGTGTTGTAGAAACAATAACCACTGTGACTAGCAGGGTTAGTGTCAATTTAGCTTGGGTTTTGTTTCTCACATAAGAGAGTACATATATTTTTTATGGCGTCTATTTCAAGTAAGTCTTGTTGCCTTTTAGTATAGCTGAATTGCTGGTATTTTTGTTTCTTTTGTCCCCTGATTTTGGTGGGATTTTTTTTTTTTTTGTACTCTGATGAAATAGTTTGGACTTGGAGCAGTGTATGCCATCATGTGACTACTGGATAAAGTAGCTATTTTTTGTCTTTCCCTGTTTTTCCACTTGCACTTTTCCATTAGTTGAAAAATGATTATTTTCTCATGTCTATAGTATACCTCAGACCTTACAATTTTTTCCTTCCCATAGTCCTATCATTATCCATCTAGGTWCAGAAATAAGAGTAGCTGGAGCTGGACTGCAATAGAGAATTACCACACTAGCCTCTCACCTCCAAGACTCAATTCCACATACAGGTGTTAATTAGAAATAGTTTTTCTTTCTCTCTTGCCCTGTTTGTTCACAAAATGAAAGCCATTGCACTGCCTCACACAGCTGTCCATCCTCTCTGTAGCAGTGCAGGGGATGGGATAATAGGGGTGCTGTGCTGGCCTGTAATTAAGTGCTGGACTTGAGGCTGGCAGAGACATTTCACTACAAGTGTCCTGAACCATCCTTTTTCATGCTTATGAACTCAAAATTCTCTCTTTAGATGGAAAGCAACCCTCCTACTGGAAGCAGGAAAGTCCTGCAACAACTGTGTTTTGAAGCCTTTATGGTAGAGAGTTGTTTTGGTTGGTTTTTGGGTTTTTGTTTTCGCATTTGTTTTTAAAGTCTCCATGTTGTGACGTGGTGTATTGTTACTAATCTGGAAGGTGATAGTCCCCAGGTAATAGCAACACAATGTTAAACATCTACTGCACATCTGCTCTTACTTTTCCAGATGACAAGCAGGGTATAAGAAAAAAATATTTTCAGTTTCATTGTGTTTTTCYTCTTATTAAAAGAAGTATTCAGGTAGCAGGTTGAAAATTAACAGAGGAAGTAATTTTCATACAACCCTTAAATGTGCAGTGCAACTCACTGCCATGGGATATCATGGAGGCACAGGTGGTGATAGGTTGCATTTGGTTAAGTTTATGAATTGTAAATCCTCATGGCTAGTAAATATGATTGGAATGTCACAGTCAAGAAGATGCAACTGCTGAAAGATGTAATGGCATACCAGGATTTCTCCATGAATCTCCTGTTTCATGCACACTTTCTCCTCTAGATCTGGTACTAGGGACAGGTTTCTGTGTTAAAGACAGTTTTGGCTTGACCTGTTATGGTGATTTTTTTCTTTTCATGTCTTCTGAGGTTTATTTTTCTAATCATAGATGTTGTGAAAAATTGTATAAAATAAAGCTTCTGATAGTTCCTCGGAAATGATTGATCTGTCTAAGAAATTTAGCAGGAAGAGTTAATTTAGGGACGTTAAAAATTTATGGCAATAATAAACATAAACACAAACACAATGTTTATAGGATCATTTCCTGTTTTTCTTCTGGGTTTTGGTATCATAAGGATCTATGGTACTTTTATAATTTTTGTTGACTTCTTCGTTTACCAGTTATGTCTCTTCCTGGTTCTACAGGACTTGTATCCCAAAACYGGAAATAGAATACTAGAAAACGTTATTATACTGATTTGTTTTTAATATATTATGATATTGGTTGATATTTATTCCAGTTTAACACCTCATTTTTAAATTTTGTCTGATTCTGAACAGAATTAACTACATACGAATAGTTTTAATAATGGCATGTTTGATCAGTGGAAAGCAGCTTGCCTTTCCACAGGTTTACCCAAGCTAATTTTACACTTCTTTTTTTTGTAATTGTCACTGTMTCATGCCAGTGCATTAAATTTCCTCAAAACTATTATTGTCTGGTAGCCTAAGATGCTTTATTACTTCAATTTTTAAAATTACGCAAAGTGATATGATCTCAGAGTTGTTCAACCAGTTACACTTTAAACCTCTCATTTTCAGTGACTTACAATGTTCAATATTATCAATTCATTACATATAATTTTACTCTTCATTTAGTTGTATGCTTAGAGACAAAGCTGTGTGTATTATCTAGTTTAAGAAAAGCAATTTACTAGTTAAAAAGGTGTAAATTATATTCAATATAGTTTATGGTACTCTCTTTCTTAGTGTATTTGATTTAAGGTCTTTCCATCACTTATTGGTTTATGCAGCTTAAGTAAATGTATCTCACTGCTAAGCAAGACAGAAGAACCAGTAAGACCTCACGTAAAGAAGGACAAGGTACTCAAAAATATTTTACTTCAGTGTTCAGTGATAATTTCTCTCCCCATATCTCTCAAACCCTTGAATGTCAAAGGAGGAATTTGGGGGATTAATTCYCTCCCATTGTAAGTGGGATGAGATTCAAGACCACTTGAGGAGGAATATAAAAATCCATGGGACCTGATGAGATACATCCTAGAGTCCTGATGATGTAGTTGTCAAGTTCCTTATCATASTAGAAAACTCATGAAAATCAGGTGAAATCCCCCATGACTGAAACCAGGGAAAAATCATGTTCATTTTCAAAAAGAGTTAAAAAAGGAGGATTCTTAGAAATACTGACCAGACATTTTTACCTCCATGCCCAGTAGGATCATGGAACAGATCCTCATGGAAGAGGTGACGAAAGACAAGCAGTTGATTAGAGATAGCCAACATGGTTCCACCAAGGGCAAGTTGTGCCTTATTAATCTAGTGGTCYTCTACGATGAAGTGGCTGCATCAGTGCACAAGGGGACAGTTGTGGATGTCATTTACCAAGACTTCTGTAAAGCTTTTGATATGTTCCCATGGAACATGCATACCTATGGGATATGTATGGCAGAAATAAGGCTTTGATGGATGGACTGCTAGAAGAATGAGATAGTTGCTGGATGGCCTTGTCCAATATGTTGCCATCAATGGCTCAGTGTTCAAGCGGAAACCAGGAACAAAGAGTGTCCCCCAAGGTTCTGTACTGGGACCAATACTTTTTAATATCTTCATCAATTACACACACAGTGGGATTGAGAGCACCCTCAGAAAGTTTCAGCAGGTGGCACCAAGATGAAGGAAGCTGCTGCTCTGGTGGAAGGAAGGTTTGACATTCAGAAAGACAAGGTGAAGAAGTGGGTCTATGTGAGCTCCATGAAGCACAACAAGACCAAGTGCAGGGTCCTGGACATGGGTCAGGGAAATCTCCATCCCCCATAACACAGGCTGGGGGATGTACAAATCAAGAACAGCCCTGAGGTGAAGGAGGTGGGGATGCTGTTGGATGAGGGCCTGGATGTGAGGTGTCAATGTGCACCTGCAGCCCAGAAAGCCATCCGTGTCCTGGCCTGCATCAAAAGAAGCGTGGACAGTGGGGCCACACAGGTGATTATGTACTCTGCTCCTCTATTCTTAGACCCCGTCTGGAATGCTGCTCCCACCTCTCCAGCATAAGGACCTGTTGGAAATAGTCCAGAGAAAGACACAAAGATGATCAGAGATCTGGAGCACCACTGGTGTGAAGACAAACTGAGAGACTTAGGGTTGTTCAACCTGGAGAAGGAAAGGCTCTAGTGAGACCTCAGCCCTTTCAGGTGCCTAGAGACTACAAGAGAGCAGGAGAGGACCTTCTGTCAAGTGCATGGAGTGATAGGTTAAGGGATAATGGCTTTAAACTTAAAGTGGGAAGGTTTAGATTAAAGTCTAGGATGAAATTCTTTGTGTGGGTGCTGAGGCAGTGAAAAAGGTTACCCAGAGAACCTGTGGCTTCCCCAGCTGAAGTGTTCAAGCCCAGACAGGATGGGGTTTTGAGCAACCTGGTCTGATGGAAGGTGTCACTGCCCATGGCAGTGGAGTTGGATTAGATGACTTTTAAACACCCCTTACAACCCAAAATGTTCTTTGATTCTTTGGTTCTAAAACAGTCCTTTAAAACCAAGAGGAAACTCGAAATAAGAAGTATTCTCTTTCCAGTGAATATTTGTCTTTTATTGGTCTGGGGGCTTCAGATAAACCCAAGAACTAGAACAGCATAATGCAATCCTTAGGAAAATCCCCAGATATTTTTGAATTGCCTGTTATAGGGTCCTTGGGCCAGTCAAGATTGGAAGATAGTGACATTTTCTCTTGTGAGAACCACTGTAAACAAAGAAATTATTCAAGTCATTTTTTGGGTCTACTTTAATAAAACTGAAATGAGAATAGATATTTGTTTGAGATTTGTCTGTTGTCGTGTGTACTATGAAATTACTTTCACGTATTATTCTTATATTTACCATGATATTATTATTATTTTTATTAGCAATACTATTGTGAGTTGTTTGTATTATAAATAGACAAAGATCACATGTAAAAAAGCATTACATTTTATCTTTTCAGTAGCATTCTGAAGGATATGAGGGGGACAAGGTTTTATTTAACAATGTGATCAAGATGATGTCTCAGTAATCAAGATGTGAGGCRGTTTAGCTATGAGGCTGAATAAGTTAGACAATATATTGAAGATTTTTCCTTAGACAGGAAAAATCAGCACACTTAGCTGAAGCTTAGGAGTGAAGCCTTAGGAACAGGACCTAATGAAAAATGATGCCAGAATTCACCAATGGCAATGATGCCATCATCCAGGAATCAGTGTGAATAGCAGGACTGGAGTGATTTCAAGAGTCACTGAGAAGAGAATGATCTAGAATGATCTTGAATGAAACCCAAGGTCTGAATTCAGGCACATATAATGTTTGTGGCTTGTTGTTTGGCATTGTTTAAAATTAATAAACTGAGATTTGGACCTGGATCATGATTATAAACTTCAAGTATTTGAGAAGAAAGATAATTTCATTAATTCATACTTTGCAATAGAACATAAAAGCCTTGAAAACCTGAAATTTTTGATTTTTTGAGAAAATTCCAATGATTTAGTGGGTTTGACTGTGTATTGGTTAATGATGGCACATCCATGTGGACAGGTTTTCTTTGGAGTTTTCTTTGACCGTAATATGCTGAGAACTGGACACCAGAGGGACGCAAATCTGGGTTTACGCCTCTTGAATCCTTTTAAAATCTGTTTATACTTTACAGTATCCTGAGCCAAAGATTGCATCTGTTTATTTGCATAATGCACTTGGTTATTTTCGTTTGCGCTAAACTTGTTCCCTAAATGTCTGCTAGTTCTCAGGATGAAATAGCTATTAGTTATTCTCTAAACATCTCAGTGTACCCTTAATGACTGCAGAGATCTTTATTGTATGATCCCTCATCTTGTTACTTTTAGGTTCTTTTTTTCCTGATACATTCCTAACCTACTATGCCTTTCCCCATAGAAAATTGCTCCCTGCACCGGATCTTTTCTTTGTCCATAGCCCTACCTTGCTCTTTGATGCTCTTCTGAGTCACGGTGACTAGATATGAAGTCATATTCAAGATGTGAGTTTTTTCATAAACTGTTTTTTGTTATGTGACCCATTGTCTACTTGTTTCTCATCCTAGTCTTAATTTTTAACAATTTTAATTCCTTCTAGCAGTTTTAGAGGGCTCTTTGCCGAGAAGCACTAATGTAGAACCAAGTAATAGGGATGTTTATGAGGATTAGCTTTTTCCTCCTGTGGCGAGTCACAGAAATAATAGGGCCAAAGAGACTGTGTCATTGATGGCATTAAAGATATTTATTGTGTGAAAAAGAATACGGATGAAGAGGAAAAGGTAATTAAAGACTAGCAGAGCTCTTACCATGGTGCAAATATGATTGGGACTATCAAGGCTGGATTCAGATAAGATTAATTCCATTATGCAGTGAATGTAAAAACCTCATTAAATTTCCTTAGCACAGAAACAGAAAAGAGGGGTCATTGACTATAAGAAATAAAGGGAATGGGATCTGTTTTTTGCTTAAATGCAGAAACAAAAAAAATTAAACTGTTTTACCGTCCTCATAAAAAATGCTATACTGTGATATGGTACTGGCTTTCCATGGAACACAGATCCATTCAAACGTGTGATTTACAAGTCCTGGTGAGGGACTAGTGCTCACACCAACAGAAACTTTTCTCAATCATAGTCTTCCTTTAAAATGCTCAGTTGAAGCAATAAAATGTCCTGTCAATGCAACTGTAGTACCAGAGCCAAAACCTTCAAAGCAATCACATCCACAGCGTCTGGAACCCAATAACGAGGGAGTGAGAACAAAAGAACCAGCCAGCTAAAAAGCCAGCCACCAAAATTTCTATTTCTGCTATATTCAAGACTGCATGCAAAACTTGCTTTGCGCTGAAACATTCTAAAACTGTTCCTACTTCAACACTTTTTACCCTTGCAGCCAATAATCTCATCCTTAGAAATAATTCTAAAAGAGATATTGCTTGTRGGGAAGAAGATCTGGTTGTCATTGCTTCTTTTGTGAGAGCTTCAGGTTTAGCAATGAAAAATAATATATTGTCTAGCAAGATAGGTTCATCATTATATTTCTACTATATTATATAGWGGTATTTCACCCTTTTGCTTCCTTCTCTCCAGAACTGTAGCTATGTCAAAAATGACAGAATACATTTAGTTAATTAACAAATTTATAGACTACTTTTTTTCCCATTTCAGTAAGTGAAAACATGAGTTGCCTAATTAAGTAGAGCTAAGGCACTGAATTTTTTCTAATATGACATGGATGCCCTGAAGAAAATCAGTATTTATTGCAGTAATTATCGTTTTCTGCTTGGCTGTTTTAAAACCGATCTCAAACACTATAGTTCTAAAGTTAAGCAATTTGTGTTAAGCAATACCATCTGCATGTACATCTACTATGGATGCTAGATATGTAGAGTGGCAGGTAAGGTATTTTACAGTATCACACTTAAACTAGGTGGTTATATTATTGGTATTAGTACTTTCAGAAATTGCATGCCTTTTTAAAATAAAATGGATTATACTATTACTTGTCCTCTTTTAGCAGATGTATTTAATTTTTTAGTTATGAAATATTTGATGGGAAAGCTCACTGGAGAGTTTCTTGGCACTTGAAATTAAGTTCACTTGTAAGGTGGAGAAGAAATTTTAATAATTGCAGAAAAGGTAATTTGATACATTCTTAGCCTATGACAGCATGCTTACTGCCACAAATCAGACTAAAGGCTCTATTCATGAATGAATCATGTCCCGTTTACCCTCCATTTTTATGTAGTGTAAGTTTAATGGAAATAYCTTGCCATGTGTCTTTTGTGTAATRTTTTAACATTGCACTCTGTCCGTTGTGGCTTAAACATGTAGCAATACCTTTTTTTAAATTGTGGGAAATAAGACAAAAGTAAGGAGCTGTAAAGATGAGTAAAGTAAAGAGAAAACTCAAATGAGTTTGTAAAACCTTTTTTTTTTTTTCCCTGAAAATTGCTGATTTACAAGTCCACTTCATGATTTTCAACTTCCAGCATTAATTTAGCCCTGAAAACTAGGAGAAATCTTGTCTGATGTTGGGCAACTGCAGAATCTGCACAGGCTGAAATAGATGGGGGAGGTAATGACTATTTTTTTCCTTAGGTATCTCAATGCCCTACATATCTCATTCTTTCTCATCTTCCTCCTTTATTCTAATTTTATCAATCCTTGTTTTCATGGATCTTTTCATTAAGGATGGGTTGTGTGTAAATATGTCCATTGTATTTAGCCTGTTACTAAGTAAAGACATGAATTAAACTAGAATTTGGCATGAACAACAAACAAACCTGGAATCACATGGTCCTGTTTGTCTAACCCCTGGTCATCATTCAAAGTTTTGGTCTCTTTTTTAATATGTTGTTATAATTTTGAGCCTGTTTTCCCTCACCACAGAGTTCACTTTCATAATTGTTAAACTTGCAATCTGGGACAATACCCTTGTTTTTATCTGAAATATGTATAAAATGGAAATATTTTCATGGCCGCAATACTGTGGGACTTTGTGAAACCACAAGT
The DNA here is from genome assembly GCA_003546035.1 of Mixornis gularis. Lineage (NCBI taxonomy): Eukaryota > Metazoa > Chordata > Aves > Passeriformes > Timaliidae > Mixornis > Mixornis gularis. The sequence goes on from QVAJ01000054.1 coordinate 1,140,064, forward strand.
GAGGATAGCATCATTTTAAAGGCAGCAACTCACCTCCATATGTGACTTTATCCTCCCCCTTCCATGCCAACTGTTTTATCCTCCATGTTGTTTTTCTTTTGTGTTCATTCTAGACTGGACTCCTTGTGCCCCAGAGGGGTCCTCTAACCTGCCATTTGCATCTGTACCATCAATATTTTATATAGCCCACAATGCTTCATGCATATTTTAACTGAACAATACCATTTTGTAAATTGTCTGTCAATATGATGTATGCCTGGCTACTGCCATGAAAACTGTGTTCAGTATTGTGACATTATCGAAATATCAATTGTCCCTCCAAATTTGGTCCATTTTCCTGCCAGTGATAAAGAAAGTAAAAATAGTCTGAAATTCTGAACTGGCTTCTGAGGAGATGTGACAAACTGTGTCAGTTTCCAGGAGTCTGCATAAATATGCATAGCTCTTCTGCCGTGTCTTACTGCCGACCTGAACGGGTGGTTCTCATTAGCTCCAGCTTGGGAGGATAAAAGCTAAACGTCCAAAATGAACTTATATCTGTTTGCTGTGACGACAGCTTTAAAAGCTCAGACTGCATCAAATATTTGCAAGCAATTCTTCAAAAACCAGCATGCACTGTGACACAAAATAAATATCAATTCTTTCATAGCTATTTAGCAATTCATATGTCCGTAGAATGGTTGCCTTTAAACTTCACATATTTTTTGTGCAATTCTATGTTAAGGTCTAGGAAAATCATGTTAAATAGGTTTATGTCATTGAAAATAAATGGCCTGCCAGTTTGAGGGGCATCAAGTATTGCTAAACATTTCAGTCGTGCATTGGTAAACAGCTTTTTGTATGATCACTGACAGTACATGAATGCATGACCATTTCTGAAATAAGTGGTGGATGTGGCAGGACCTGAGGGCCTAAACTGTATCTTTCAAGATGGAAATAAACAAGGCCCTCAGTCAGGTTTTACTGTACATCCGAGCTTCTGGAGCCATTCTGGAATAGTAGTGAGCTTTTCCACTGTATCATTCTGAGAATTACTTAAAGGGACATCCGGACAAATAGATGTTAGGACCACATGGAAAACCCTACCCCTATTTAAAAAGATCTTCTAGTAGATATCTCTGAGATGCCTGCAGACTGGTATTATCTACTCTTTAAAAACCTTCCCTTCACACAGTTAAAGAGAATACCTCCCTCTTCCACCAATTTCTCACAAAATGAACAAATCAGAAAATCGTTGTTCTGATTTTTCATATAAATTGTTCTTCCCTCAATCATATGAGTATGATCATGATTTTTCTTTTGTTGCTATCAATGTGTGATCTTTAATATTTATAAGCAGACCCTTGCAAAAAACCCCTCCTTATTAGTTTCAAAGTAGATTCACTGAATTTAAGGGAATTTCACTTAGTGCCACCAACAGTCTGTTGATATGAAAATTTTATTGTAGTTATAAAACTCATAAAAACCTTGTCAATTAGCTGAAAAACATTCACTTTCTTTTGACAAAATGCTATGTTCTTCTTATATTTCTGTTTTTAAAACAGATATGATGGCAAAATAATTTTATATGCTTTACTTTTACTATACAACACACACTTGTGTTCTTCCTAGTACTAAAATTGTGGTGAAAAGTCACTGGGTTGTTATGTGGGTATTCATAGTGCATTTTTATGTGCATTGATTAACTTTACATTCTTTATACCATAAATCAAGGTAATAAGGAAAATTTTCAAATGTGCCACTTGAAATATATCTTTCACATTGCCTTTGTTCTATTTATAACCTTGTTTTTCTGTACATAAAGTGTTCTTATATACTGTAGAATAGCTGATATATAGTAATGGGTGCAGAGCTGTAAAAGTCTCTCTTGGCACTCTTAACATGGTCAGATTATTACTGTGTTCACCGATTCAGCTAGATGTGTTCAAGGATCTTCTCTGGTCTGAAAGGTCAGCTGCTTTTAGTTGTGCACTGGCAGAATACTAATACTGTCCTTATTCAAATTACCTGCTACAGTACTTATTAAATTGATGGCCTTGTGCTCTAATTTAATACTGCCATCGTTCAGAGGCAGGTCGCAGCTGCACTCTGAGCAGAATTAGGTGGTGCTGAGGCAAAGTTCAAGCAGAAACCATAGTTTTGGGCTGCATTTTCCCACTAAATTAGCAGTCAGATGCAGTGTATAATTAATTAGCACAAACCAGGGAAAGCTTGTCATTTAATAAACCTTTTTTTATTTCCACATTACACAAACAGTGGGAATTGATCCATTAAGTGCCTAGCTATTAATGCTGTTAAATGTATGTCTGGCTGTTAAATTGAGATGTCTAGTTACATACGTTCAGTATTTAAGAGCTTCTCACAGATTGTTCAGTGTTTGCTGAGATTTTAAGTCACGTTCCACAAATCAATAATGGCTTCATTAATGAATTTGAACATTGCTGGTTCAGATAAATAGATCTGAGATGCGTAGAAAATAAATGGTGTCTTGCATTGTGATAGTCAAGACAGCATGGTATTTATTTTGCTGCCCTAAATATCAAATATTCCACTTATATCATGCTGCTTATTCTCTACATTGCAGCCCTCTTTTTCCCTATAATCCTTGTTCATAATTGCCTAAGGCGTTGTATAACTTCATCTCTTCAGAGTCCTACGTGGTATTAAACATGCAGAATAATACATTTCAACAACCACTTGAAGATGTCTAAGGGAGCACAGAGGATTCTTGTCCTTAAAAAAAAAAGTAAAAGGGCAGTGTTTGAATCACTTTTATTTTTTGTCAACTGTATTTCTCTACTGGAAATAGCTGTGCTCATCTTAGTCTTAGAATATTCTAGCATGTAAAGGTTTTAACATTCTATATATACTATAACAAATGTGTTTCTAGAAAAAATGCATATTGGCAATGAGTCATAAGACTAACTGCCAAATATAATAAGAAATCTTGTCTGTTTTGCTCCTGTATGTTTATTTCATGTGGGAAGTGGGGAAGCATGGTATTTTGCATAGGGGTCTTGTAACCAGAACACAGTGATCTCACTAATTCAAAATAAACGATTTAAAATGAACCTAAACGACAGGCTCAAAGCAGGGAATAGTCTTCATCATTTCTGCCTGATGAAGGCAACACGCCACAGTAGAGATAAATACTGTACTGTTTTCACTGTGTCTCTCTGAATCTTGGTTGATGCTGCAGTTTCTCTAACAGATCCTTCAGTCTGTTTTGTCTGGGTCTTTCATTAGCATTTCAAATCTTCCCTTGTTGTAGCCCATCTAACATGAAACCTGCAATTGAAACCAAGAAGAAAACTCCTAGGCAGGTAAAACTCAGCGTTTTCTCATGAAAAGGGCAGAATTCTGTTGTGAGTGCAAGACCCAGTTTACGCGTAGTTTATAACACAGCTGGAAGAAAGTTCAGCATCAGATCTGACAGCTGATGAATCACCACCAGCTCTGCCCCTGTGTGCATCAACAGTGACTGAGGTCTATGGAAAGAGCACAGCGCTGGGTAAAAAAGAGCTAAAAGAGTTGCCTGTGAGCCTAAAGTAAATAAAATAGGTTTAAACTTTGCATGCATTTATACATCTTTATTTCGAAACCCACAAAATGAAATTAATTTGGGGCTAACACACACATTTCTTAAAAAAATATTTTATTATAGGTTCATTAATGTTAAATGTACTCGTTTGGGCAAATGAACTTACTTCCAGTAGTGGTGATGGCTGTTGGAAAGGGTTAGCTATAATTATCTAGTTATTGTAAACAGCTTCTCGTGCATTAAGTGCTAAGATGCTGGCATCTTTTACTGGCTTTTAATGTGCTGCACACACCATAGCCAGATGTTTTCTGGGTTGTGGGTTGACAGTGTGATCACGAGTGAGGAAGACTAGTGTATATCTGACAACTGATAGATGAACCCAGTACCCTCCAGKCTGCTCATCATCCCTCAGAATGTTAGGCAAGCAGCTGCTTTGTACACCCACCTCTCTTGGATACCTGCTTGATAGGGTAAATTAAGCCTGGTATATGAGATTAGATCCCATCATCAGAAAATTTCAAGGCTTCCAAGCAAAATAAAACTGAGTAAGAATAGCATTCTTCATGCCTGTGTATAATAAAAGGCTGAAACAAGATAAATCGAAGGAGCTGACAATGCTGTTGATGCTTTATTGTTTCCATTTGGCTACAAAACAAAAGAGACAGCAATACATTGATATACAGGGTGAAGGCCTATATGCTGAGATAGAGACTTTTTTTAACCAAAAGGAGAAGTATACATATTTCATATGTCCTGGTTTTAAAGCTTTTTGCAATCTTTGCAATAAAATGTACTGCAGATTTGCATGTTCAAAAACATCCTTGACAGCTATGGAAATTGTGTAGTTTGACATCTCCTCATCTTAGCTAAGGCAAACAAATAAGGCCAAGTTGACTGAAATTTAAAATCTTTCCTAATCCTGGGGATGTGATGGCAGCTTGTTTGCACTAGCATCCAAAAGCTACAGTATTGTCAGAAATTGTAGCAAAGCTGAGGTAGCTTTGACTGGACTGACCTCAAATATGATGTGAACAGCTGTGTGGGGAGAGGGATGGGAGGTTGTGGGGGGATGCTGTCTACACGCTCGTTTGATCTTCAGTCAGCATTATGAGTAAGCACAGTATTTAGATGCCTGAGAAGATGATAAATCATCAGTTATGAAAGGAGGTAAGAGCTTCTCTATTTTATACTGTCTGTTTGCTCTAGCTCTAGATGAGGGTCTCACCATGGTGGGCACTGTGCAATGGCAGAACAAATAACGTGCATGCAAAGATTAAAGGCTTCTTTATCCAAGCTAGACAAATCATTGACTCACAGAGAGTTATGGTTCCTCTTGTCATCCAGTTTAAGTGTGTGTTATTTGATAATCACAGTCAAGAAAGAAGTTGTGAGGCCTCACTCATAGGRCATGTTACAGGTAAAAATGGTATTTAAAAACGATGTGTTCTGTACCAAAGAGACTGTGTGCATGTGTTTAATYTCTGAGGGGCAGTTAGAGTCTTTTTTGCAGAATGTGGTCAGGCAAGCCCAGGCTTCAGCAGAAACAAGAGATTTACCACAGCAGCTAGATAGTGTACTGTTTCAGTCTGAGGATGAATCACTGATTTTGTGTTTAATGATGATTTCTGGAGACCTGGTTGGGAGTATTTATGCTATGTAGCACCCAGATCAACATAACCCAACCAGTATGCTGCAGTGGCATTACTCTTTTAAGAGGAAGAGTGCTAACATTTGCTTTTCTTGAGCAAAAGCTACTGCCTCTGTCATTTGATCTCTCCATTATGCCCCAGACTCGTCTCTGTTTAATGATAGTATTTGCATTTATTTGGCTCTTGTCATAAAGAATGACATATTTGTATAACATTTCAATTCAAAAACTGAAGATATTAAAATCAGATTAAGGCTGTGTCATAAAACAGCTGCATGTGATGTATTTTTTCCCCTCTACTTCACAGGTAAGGAAAATCTGAAGGGTTGTTGAATATATCTGAATTAAGGATTCAGGATGCTGCACTCTCCAGTGGGCCCTGTTATATATAAAGAGAGGGGGCAGCCACAGGTGCCATACCTTTGAAGGATACTTTGCCAAGGCCAGCAGGGTGGAAAGAGGATGGAAAGAGCAAGTGAAATTATAGGGAACTGAGCAGAAATTGTGCCAACTGGAGGTACCCTCTGTAGCTAGTCCTGGGTATATTCTTGAGAGACGTAATATTAAAACCATGAGTAAAGGAGGGGATTTGGCTTACCAGTCCATGAGTTCCTGTTTCAGACATTGTGGACAGTGAACACAGTGTAGAGAATAATGGCACTTTAAAAATGGTATGAGAGTCTTGAAAATAGATGGGAGTTTTTATAGAATTGAAAATAACGGGAAATTATTCTTTTCTACATTGTTCTTCATGGTGACCAGCACTTCTTGAATAAATAAATGCTTGCAGAAATAATTGAAAGAAAGAAAATAAGAAGGTAAGCAATATATACTCTGCACTATTTTTTTAAGTTAGGTTTAGCAATCTGTCTTAGTTTCAGTCCTTCTGACTGAACGATGTGTAGCATGATGTTGCCCGAGTAATTTCTGAGAGCTTGCTTATCTCTTTCAGCCTGCTGTGGTGTCCATTGCTACTCATAGCTACATGGAAAGCCACATTTACTCTACTCTTGTGCAACTGGAAGCCTAAACTGTCTTGTCCTTCCAAAGTCACTCACTGGGTTCAGTTAGGATGCCAATCTAGTCCAGTGTGCTGGCATATGGTGTTGAATCTTCTGGGTCACTAGAAGTCAACCTTAAGTAGTTGGAGACTTCAAATTGAAAATTTTAAGAGATTAGAGATGTACATATGCACTCTCAATAGGCTGCACCTGAGTACACGAAATCCATTGCACACTTCAGTGAAAACACAGCAACAATTATAGAAGAAAAGATTGCACGTCAGGGTTTGGTGATGGCCTCATTTAGAAAAGATACTTTTATTTAAGTTTCCTACAAATCAACATTTTGGTCCTGCAGGGAAACCTGTCCCATAAGAACCCTGAGCCTTGACAGGATTCTTTTACTGTCTTATATTTTACAGCTGCTGAGAAACACTAGCTGTTGGAGCAGAATTCAGATTACGTTTGTTTGGGGTGTTTTTGTTTTGGGGATTTTTTGGGTTTTGTTTTACTTATGGATGTTTTTAGTATCATTTCTGAAACAGAATCATCTATAATAATGTGCTACTTTTTCATAAAAATAAGTGAGATTTACTTTTCCATTATTTTGACTGTCTTTTTCAGGTGCATAGTAATATGAAATTAGTACTTGTGTTTTCTAATATTTAAGTTCTTAAATAATGATTTTAATAATTTGTAATATTTGGACAAAAATTAATTTGTAATATTTTAATTTACTTCTTGTGCTCTGATAATGTTACATGACTAATCTTCAAGTGCCTGCCAAACCCCAAAGTAATGTGCAGCTGTTTTTTTAAACAAAAAAAAGTGATAAAAATGGAAGAAAACAGAATAGAAGAGCATAAATCAGAACTAGAAACAGAGTTGTAATAAACACTTTATTCATGATTGATTCATATGTTCATTCATATCACATATAGCTTGCACATGAATGGAGATCCAAAATCATTCTGTACCAGTCAGTATATAAAAGGCAGCTAAATCTGCTTGTATAAATCTCACTGATGTTGCACTCTGTCACAAAGCAAGTATTTTGCATAATTAGCCCAGAAACTCAGCTACATTTTTCAGGAGCCAGCTAGTTCACTGCCCTCACTGCAATAGGATGACACCAAGTAAAATAGGTGCTCCTGGCTGCTTAGCAGTCTTCATAATTAGGCCTTTTACTTAATTGCCTGAATATGGATTCAGAAGTCTAATTTTAGTCATGCCTTTTTTTCTTTTTTTTTATTTTCCTTTTTTTTTTAATTCTTAGTATCCTACTAGGTATTACAGTGATCTTGGTCTGAATGGCCATTCTCTTCTCTCTCCAACTTACTCTTTTTAAAAATTTAATTTAAAAAAATGCCTGCCATACTAGAATTCCACTGCAGTGTTCAAAAGAGAAAGAAAATGCAGTCCTATTGTTGGATTAAAGCTGAAATATTTGAATCATTCAATCATACAGTTATGATAAATTTTCTAGCAACAGTTTTTGGCCCAATTTTTCCATCTTCATATTTTGCAACCTGTTTGTTTCACTAAGTGGTGCAAAAGTCTGGTTCTCTATTATGATTTTGGGATATTGCAGATATATATAAATATTCCTGTGCAGAGAAAAGCTCTGTATTGTACGTGATCTGGGCCAGTATGTAGTCATAATAAAATTATTTAGGATTAAGACAGATAGTGTTTTGTACACTTCTGTATATAAATTTGCTGAATGTTAACTTGTAAAGCTCTACCAGCAAAAATATCATATACTGATTTGTGCAGAAAAAACCAATAATATTAGTAAAGTTCCTTCCTTCTTCAATGTGGAGACTCACAGTCAGCAGGGTTAGCAAGAATATGTGTTTTTCCATAGATGCTCCTGTTGTCTGATAGACTGGGCACCCACTGGGCCTGCAGGCAAGATTCTGAACTTAACGGTGCAGTGGTCTGATTTAGTGTGACAAAGTCTTTGTTATCACAAACTGAGATAATCTAAGGCATTCTTATTTTAAATAAATTAAAGAAAGCTTCTTGTACAAGTGAAAAGACAAACTTTCTAACGCAAAGGATCTTAATTTTTAATTTCTGTTATTTTTAAAACTTTTTTTTTGTTGTTCTAGACATCTTTGGAATTGTTTTTTGATATCTCTGAAGTATGATAGCTACTGTCATTGAAACTTGTCTATGAAATTTTTAACTAGAAAGGTGGTAGGGGTTTTTATTTCAGATGGCGACTTTGAAACCTTGTTGCAACAGGAAAAAAATCAACAGATGTCAGATATTATAAATCTGTTGACAGGAACTGTGAACTATTTAGAGTTTTTTAAATCTATAAAATAAAGCACAGGGTCTTGGGGGGAGAGGGACTGTTTTGGTCTTTAAGGTTATTATTTCATCGCTGTTCTTAGCCATCTATATTTTTGATATTTTTTATTCAGAGCAGTCCAACAGTGGAAAGAAATTTACTGACTAAGCATTTAATATTACCAGTAATAATTTATTCCATCAAAGAGAGTAAATTGGTTGCCATGTAATGTACATTTTTTTTGTAAAAGCTATCCCATTTTCAATAAATATAACAATGAACATTTTGTCTTTTTTTTGCACTGATGAATCTTTTTTGTAAGACAACACAGTATCCCACAGATGTAAGAATGCAGGATTTTTTTCCATTTAATTCACATTAAAATGCCTTTCTTCTATATCTGCCATAGTGTTATTGAAAACGTGACATCATTATTTAAAACAAGTCAGAAGAAATTTCTAAATATCTGTAATTGAGGGGAGAGAAGGATGTTGAAAATTCACATAAAGGATTTTTGCATACTTAGAACCTAAAATAAGGAGTAATTAACTGTTCCAAATATCCTCCCACTTATAATAATAGGACGTCTTCAGTCAAATTTGCAGAATTTATTTTATTTTGCTAATTGATTGGTATATTCATCATTCAATGATATATTAGATAGAGTTGGATGCTAAATTACTTTTGTTTGATAAGCCTTCCAATTAATTCTTCTCACACTATTTTCCTAGTGACATCTGAACTTCTTTCATTATATAAAACACATCTTGAATAAGACATTGCTGAATAATAAGCAGGGATCCTAACATGTTCAAAATTAGAACCCCTGACAAAGTCAAAAGCATTCTCATTTAGACAATGACCTCACCTAATGTCATTTTCAGTGTATCATACTGAGGGGGAGTTTATAGCCTTCCCAGTTTTGCCCATCTACCCTTAAGTTAGAAATTTTAGAGGAAAAAAATAGAAGGAATTTTGCATATTATTGCTTGTGTGGTCTCACATACTAAAGGCCATTTAGAATATCTGTGTTTGTTATATTTTTATTCTACCTTGTCTTAAAAATTTCCCCCCTTTTTTGTCTTATTAATCAGTTTTCTTAGAAGAGTATTTTTTTTTTTATTTGGGCAGGTAGACATTTAACATACATTAAAATGTATGTTAAATGAGGTACAGTATTACATTTGCTTGCAATTTGCATTTTTCATAATACATCACCCAGATTCCTTTTTCACAGATAGCATTTCATAAACCAGAGAACACTGATAATAGCAGATTTAACTGACTTGCTAATACAAGGAGCAGATCATTTTAAATGGACCTTACATCTTTATAGGATGTTAGAGATGAAGACATTACTTCAAAATGTAGGTAATTATAGCCCCTTTTTTTATCAGTTCTATTTTCTGAGGTATTATCATAAGATAGCACTTTAGTATTAAGCAGGACCTTAGAGTGGCAATAAATCAGTCCAACTGAGTCATCATTGTCCAAGGCATCTGAACTACTGAAATGTTGTGGATCCTACAGAGAGTGTGAAATCACTTGACCCTTGGCATTAACCTTTACTGAATGAATAGACACTGCTTTCCACATCGTGGAACAAAAGCAGAATAGTATTGATTAAACACCACATTCACTTGATATTAAATACTGGCTGAACTCACTTTTTGCTTTCCAGCTCCAGTGGGAAAAACCCAGAGAGTTGCTGAGTCTCAGGAGAATGCATGTTTGTAATTCAGAGCAATGTTTTTTCCTGCAAAGTTTTCTTTTTTTCCTCTCTTTGGATCAATAACTGGCAGCCATGATCAGCCATGAGTATGTATTGTCAATTCTGACCTGTGTACTTTATCACTTGGGGTGAAAGGTCACAGTGCTGTGACTAATAATGCAGTCGTCCCAAGCATGAATAGATTCCTGGCTGTAATGCAAGTGCTTTTATATATATACATATATATATATATGTATATGTCTGTGTGTATATATATATATAAACAGTCTGCTTTATTATAAATCTTGTTTACCAAACCTCTGAGCTATTTGCTTTGAATGTCTGATTAATCTGCTGTGTAGCATCCTATTTACAAAAGCTCTTAGAGATTTACTAAATGGTTTTGCTCTTGGCAGGAATGCGAGTTCCCAGGAACTTGGAAGTACCAGAGTGGGAATCTTGGGAATTAACTCTACCGAAGTTATGGAAGAAAGCTATTGCTTCATTTGATAAGTGAAGAAATGGAAGAAATCAAATCAGGAGAAGGATAAACAGAAGAATTATTTCAGTAAATTCTCCAGTGTTTCATTAGGACAGATTCTGCTCTTGTGTGTGTAGCTGCAAGCCCAGAGCAGCTCAGAAATGTGTTTCTGTAGTGCATAAGTCTTTCCCTAACACTGTTGATCAGTGCATACAAGGTTGACAGTGAAGAAAACATGACATACAGTATAATGAACAGAATGCAGCAACATCACTGTCTGTCTACAAGCAGGTGACCATTCCTGCTTGAAACTGCTTTCCAAAAGTTGCCTCAATTTAATTCCTTTTGGAAACCAAACAAGGTCTGACTTTAGCTCCGTAATTACATGTTTGTAAAGCAGGATTTACAAAACCGCTTTGGGAAAGTGCACCACAAATAAGGGTTTACAGAGCTGGTTTAGGATTCTGACTTTTTCCACTTCAAAAGATTTTGTAGTATTAAAAGCCAGTGGTATTGCATCACTTCTCACAATTGTTTTCATCTTCATGAGCTTGTGTTCTGCCTTGCTCTGCCTGCAGATTCCCAACTGTGTAAATTGTGACTGTAACCCATGTAGCTTTTTGTCTGGATATCAGCATTCTCTCTTCAGAGTGTACTTTAGATGTGTAAGACTCCCTGCATATGAATAAGGTTTTTAAAAAATTATATTGACAAACTAAAGAAAATAGCCCATAGTATCATGAAATAACTAAATTTTCACGTACAAAATCTCCCCAAAACTGAAAAGATCAAAAAGGAAAATCAGTCYGGTTTAACCCATAGGAAAATATCAATTTATTTCTCATAAAACAGAGATATTCTAATGTAGCAATAATAATAATACTAGTAGCAACAATAATAACAACAGCAACAACAGCAGTAAAATTTGTTATGGAAACTTACAAGAAGCTCTAGGAGCAGAAAGGATAGAAAAAATCTGGAGAAGAGTACTCATCAATTCTAACCCAACAGTGYGCTACTTAGGAGTTCACAGAGATCTTGTACAACTTAGATTTATTGTGCAACTGTGCAAGTGTTTTTTCCCACCAGCAGGAAGGACTACAGCTCATCTGTGGAATTGCAGCACAAACTTTTAATTTTGTTTTGAGTCTCTGTTATTGTTTGTCTTGCAGGTTTCTTTTTCTGATTGGCCCAAATCACATTTGAAAACAAAAAAACCTGAGTCCAATTTATTCTTTTTTCTAAGACCATTTTATCCTCATGCAAGTGGTGAAAAATAATGTAAAAAATACACCCAAAGCTATTTAGTGGCCTACAGCTTATTTAACTTAACTCTGAACCTTGATGTGGTGTCTCTCCAGACTATACAATGCTCTTCTTTATGTACCCAAAGGGAGTTTCACAGTGTGGACATTGTTTTCATACCTTTCTTGACCTGTTTATTAAGCTTGTGTGGAAAGCTATTCCTCGTCTGAGGTGATCGCCAACTATGCAGCAAATATTTTGCATGTAAATGTATGGATGTGCAGTCAGCCAAACTTTCTAAAAGAGCTTTTTATTTTTTTTTTTCCAGTTAGAGTATTAATCATACATAAAGAACTAATAAACAGAAGGACTATGTTTATTTAATATATCTCTAGGCACACATAACAAGAGTACACTACCATAATCTAAATGCAAGGGATGTTCTTTTTCATGTAATACAGGAGCTCATACCATATGGCTGATAATGATGAAAAAGATAAAAGGATAAAGCCTCTTTAATCCGTGCTTCACTGTAAAGATGTTAATGTTTGTACATACATGCATATTTCTACAGAGTAACAAGTATTAAAGGCTGATAAAGTAATCTAGAAGTTTACTACAGTCAGGAGAAATACAGTTAAAAATTGCATGCCTATCAGAGCTCTACTTTTTATATCCAAATTAATATAAATCTACAAATACAACAGTAAAAKAATTAATTAATTCACCAGATACAAAAAATAACCCTTTAAAAGTACTGACTCAGTCTTTTTTCCTGGAAAATAAAACTATCTTTGCTTTTTGGAAATTATATTTATCAGCAGGAGGTGTGATTGTGGTATATCCTCAGACGTTAAACGGATAATCAGGAATGCTGTCTACTCAGACAGAAAATTTTTATTAAATTTTGAGGCTATTAGCCAACCCCAATGCAAACAGAGGGAATAGCTTTCTTACAAAAACATCCATATAGGCGCTTGCCTTTTCCAATGCTATGTGCTGAATCTGTTCATGAATCTGTTCATCATTGCTGTAGTCAGACACTACTGTTGTGACCCAGGTGTCCTTAGGCAGGCACAGAAAGGACAACACCTCTACAAATGTCCACCTTATTAGGTCAGGTGTGCTGCAAATGTGAAATATGTCACATATATAAACAACTTCAGTAAAATGCATCTCCACAGGCATAACAATTTTATGTTATATAGTAATCAGTGCAAAATGTTTTACAGTGTGAAAGAACACCTCTTATATCTAAAATCTTTAATTCATCATTATTGTCCTCCTCTTATCTCCACATTCAGTTACTCTACTAGCTTCAACTTCTGTCTCACTATTACCCATGTAACAGGAAACCCCTGCATTTTATGATATTAATGAAAAGTAATTAATTCATGCTCATGATATTTCATCAAAATTGTTTTGGCAAGTTGTCTCACGGCCAGGGAGATATAGTGATCTGGGGGTACAAAAGTCTTTTGCTATCTCACATAAAAGTGTTTGTAGTGTAGGTGAATGTCTTCTTCACATACAGCTGAATATGATTAATGCAGATCCTTTCTGGGGGTAAATACCACTCCATTTCATGCCAAACCAACTAGCTACAAGGCCAATTCTTTCTTGAACTGATAGGAAATAAGAAGCAGGGCAGATCGCTATAGAAAAATCTTGGTCCCACAGATGCCAAGCAGAACTTTTTGTCATAGCTGTCAATCAAGACAGATTTCACTTATTTTGTCAGGAAGAATATCTTTCTTGAACAATGGATTCATAGCATATTCATAGCCAGGTCTAAAGTAGGTTTGAAAAGCATTTAAGTAACTTTCCAGACTTCACCATCACACTCATCCTTTGTACTGCTCTTCCCACCCCAAAACCTAGTAGAACTGAGTAAATGGTTTTTTGACATTCTGTTTTACTTTTCCCAGGGATTAGTCTTTGAAATCTCACCTATCTTGAACTTTTATATATTAACCATTTTGATTTATTTTTGAGTGGGAGAGGATTGTGGCAAAAGCTGAAAAATTCAAAATTTAAAAGTACATTTTAGAAGAACGGACTCCTAAATGCAGTTAATAAATTGAAACCAATTCTGATCTTCCATTTATTAACACAGAGAAAATACTAATCTAATTTTGAAATAAAATATTGCTCAGGAGAACTAAGAGTGACAAAAGCAGGTTCTTTGGACAATACATAAAATGCATCCTATTATTTATTAGCAGCACAGCATAGTTCTGTAATCTTTTTGGTAACAAAACCTATAATTTTTGAAGGTACAAAGAACCAAAAGAACAACGAAAACTCTTTCCCCCTTCAGACTCTCTTTCTCTACCCAGGAGCAAGGAGTTTTCTTTAAGTTAGTGGAGCATCTCCATTTTTCTGGAAAAAAAAATACTGGCTACTACTACTATTAGTGCTTCTACTACTGCTGCACTTTTAAAGAAGCAATATAATTTAAACAATTTTTACATCAGAACAGAAATAAATGCAAATAAATCTACAATATATAACTGAAAAACCTGTACCATGATTGAGGGCCACTGTGATACACAAAGAATCACTGAAGAAACATGAAGAATGCGATGAATTTTGGTTTAGGAGGTTACCCCACAAGCCCTTTTAGAATTTAATTAAATTAATAAAGACCTATAAAGACGTTAGAGTCTTTATGACAATTAGAATTGTTCATGGTAATTATTTGACAACCAAGAAAAGCATGCAGAACTTAGGAAAATAGGTTATGTGCTGCAGTAAGATGCCTTTGAGAAAAATTGATATAGGAACAGTGAACTGAAATAAAGTGAAGAAATGTGACTGTTGTATTTTTATTAATTTTTGATGGATCATCTTTTCCATTTTTCATCAATAGTTAATCTGGCTGTCTTGTTAAGTTGATTTTGGCCTATTTGGTCTATTTTCTGTTTCTGAACAGCAGTTCTGACAGACGGGTTTGCCCTTAATTGTCTTATGTGCATGACTGTAAATTAACTTCTGTTGTTTCATGCACACTTAGGATATATGGCATTGACTTTGGAATGAAATCAATATTCCTTGATCTCTAAATCCTTTCTTTTGTTGAAACTGGGAAGTTGCAATGTGCAACCTGGAAGAAAAAGTGCTGGAAAAAGTGGGAAATTGATCTGTGTTAGGTCATCTTTACCAGTGAAACAGAAGTGAGGAAAAGGAAACAAGGTATATTCCAGTAATGCATTATGTTTGGGGAAATGGTTCGAATGGGCATTGTAAAAAAGATTCTGATTATTTAAAATACTTTTATTATTTTTCCTTGTTTTTTTTTAATTAGACCTTCTCAATTGACTGAATTTTGTACAAATCTCCTATAACAGAAAAATTGCACTATTTTTTTCAATTTGCCCAAAGGTTTGAGTAAAATGATAGTTTTTGCATGTATGTTTAGTGTTGCCTACATTGTTTGAGAAACGGTAATTCCTAGAAGAGTGGCCTACTAAAACATCCAAGTAGGATGAAGCCATCTTCTTAAAGTACGCTCTAAGGTTAACTAGTCTCCTAGTTTAAGAGTTTAGGAATTAATGTCCTAATACTTGTTCACACACTAGACTGCTGGGGGCCATGTTAGACTATTTGGAGTTGCACATGACCTTCATGCCCAAAACTGGCTTTACAGACAATCTCACATCTTCATTTTCCTTTGCTGCTTCAGTAAAGCAAAGTATGTTTACCACAACAAACAAGGTTATGCGGGACAAGAACATAATGGAGACATGATTTCCACCTAAAATATGAAGCAAATTTCCCACTGTTTAACTTTGTGTTTAACATATAGCTTATTCAGTGGGTAAGCCTATTCATTTTATCTTGGAATTATTCAAGCAATGGAGTAGTCAGGTACAGCTGAATGTAAAAAATGGTAATTTGTAACTGGCACCCAAAACTCATGACTGATCCTAATTGGCTTGTTTATGATTTAGTTTAATGTGTACCACATATCACATGGATAGTAAAGCCAACTCACTTTCCAGAAAAAGAAGACTAGTACTGTTAATGAAGAGCTTTATTTAGGTCAAGGGAAATGCTATGACTTGCTGTATCTTTGGAAAATCTAACGATTACCTTCATCTTCATCTGAAGGTAAAAGTTTTGTGTCTCCATGTACAGTGCTAAGTTCAATACTATACAAAAATCAGCATGCTGTTGATGTTGACAAGAATTAATGCTAAGTGCTCTCACTGGTGTGAGACTTAAACAGAAAACCTTACTTTTTGTAAGGACTTTTTAGAAAATGGCTCACTTTCTTGTTCATTCTTAGGTCTGTTACTGATAACTGAAGTAGAAACATTTTTCTGAATAAAATTTAAATGGCTGCTGGCATTTTGATTGTGACAATCAAAATTCAGTTACACAACTGAATGTTAGAACAAATAAGGAATTCAAAATCACTGGCCTTAATTGTGCAGGTAAAAGGTGGGCAATGATAACAGACATGATTTTCTTTCACTAGCTGGCCTACCTAAAGAAAAATTTGTAAAATTTATGTGCCTGTGAGATTAGAATAGCTTAAAGTCCTAAAACTCACTTTCTCTCTCTTTGCAGACTCCCTCTTGGCATGGTGTCCTATGTAGTGATTTAAAACAGATATTACTTCTTCACAGCTGTAAATCAACTCTGCAGTCTGAAAGCCTACATGCCCTTAAAGTATTAAGGTGAAAAGCATAAGTTTTGATTCTGCTGTGTGTTCACCTCCTCTACAAAGTACAGTTGCTGGTACCCTATTAGAGCTTTTCCCAGTTCCATAGGTGGTAATTCAACGAGGATGTGAGCAGTGTTATGTGTACATACACATGTTCACTCTAGCATTCCCTGTGTATACCTTATGGATGGAAGAAAATTGGAAAAGGGTTAAGTATCATCCAGTGCATGTGAAAACTGTGAATACCTCAGTATTTTGTAAATTACTTGGAAATCCCTATAATATATGCCTATTTAATTAACTGGAAAAACTGTGTTTAAATTCTGAAACTGAAAAATTTTATAATGTAGCTATTGGTGGCTCTGTCCCAACCCTCTGACTGGAGCTAAGAAAGGAAGTTAGAACTCTGTGAGCTGCTAGAGACATGTAAGTATGTGTGGGTCCATACAGAATTGGTATCTATAGTTTTATTTGTGAATACCCATATGAAGACTGTTGGTAAAGATTTTAAATCCTCATTTCTGGAAATTTCTTATCCCACAAAATAAATTCCAAGGTGGKTSSTTCCTTCCYTCCYTCCTTCCTTCCTTCCTTCCTTCCTTCCTTCCTTCCTTCCTTCCTTCCTTCCTTCCTTCCTTCCTTCCTTCCTTCCTTCCTTC
>QVAJ01000054.1:1157690-1178313 GCA_003546035.1 Mixornis gularis
TCCTTCCTTCCTTCCTTCCTTCCTTCCCCTCCTCTGTCTTCCTTTAATTATTTGTGAGACTGTTAGGCTGTATTTGTGCATCTCCATTTATCTGTGTATGTAGCAACACTGTACAGTTGGATTACAAGAATGGTAACTTTTGTTAAAATTCATAATATTTTTAAGCCCATCTCTTTGGCACAGTTTTCAGGAAAAGTCTGTATTTTGGATTATGTAGTATTTACGTTGTTCCTCTACAAGTCTCTGGATKTTCTAGGCCACCTTTCTTAGTGCAAATATTTGAGAAAAAGATGAATAGAGTTAAATTAGTAGGTTGCATCATTCATATATGACTAATATACATACAGAAAATTCCTGTTTTGTATTCACACTATCAATTTCTTCAACAGAAGAAAAATTGGTTAAAACAACATATCATTCACTGACATTGTAGCAACAAAGATGGCAAAATACTTTAAAAAATGGTGCTTGATCTTTCTGGTACTTTAGCTACCCTTCTCCAAAACAAAGAGTAACATAAAGCAAATACAGTGTAAGAGGATCTTTTTTTAATCTGTTTATGAATACTGAAAACAAAGAATATGCAACCTTGAAAATTTAGGCTCTTAATGGACACCCTCTTCTATCATTGTGTTAGTTTTGTCATAATCTCTTTATAAGCCTTGTTAAAATAGGAAAACAGTTCATGTATACTAATTCGTAAACTGTTGCTGATTTTGTTGCATCCTTTCCTCTCCATTTTCTCTGCCATTTCACTCTGATCTGAAGGGTCTGTGGATTTATCTGCCTGTCATTTTTCTTCACATGACTTTAAAATAATTAATTGCACCATTCACTGACGATTTATGATTTCTACTGATGTAATTAATGATACACATAAATTTTTCTTGTTAATTGAAGGAGTCACAACAAACTTTTTATAATATATGTTAAAGGAGGGSAAAACAGCTTTGGAAAACTACCTTTAGAATTTTTATTCTGTACTAGAGGAAACCTGGAAGGGAATTAGCAGCTTAGGACTGAGGACAGCTGAAGACGGCTTGAAGAATGGAAGTAGAGACATTTTAGTGCCGRCATGAAAAAGAACTTAGATACCATAAACATCAAAATAATGCCATTATGAAAAACTTAATTAACATTTTCTCTCATTTTAGAAGCAAAAAGTTATTTAATGTAAATAGATAATTTTAATGTACTTTCATTTTGTTGTTTTTATCTCTTTCACCTTTTGTTTACGSAAAGAATAATGAAAGAAAAACTTGTAAAATTATTTGAACTCAGACAAGGAAAATGTATTGAACTTTTCTTTTTTATTCTCTTTAATTTTGGAGGAAAAGGCTTACTTCTGACTATTTGATTTGTAAGCCAAGGAGGTATGAATAGATTTTGAAGCAAATTTAATTTTAGAATATTTAGTAAAACATCATAAAATTTGAAATAATCCAAATGAAAATTCTTCTTTTCAGAACATAGCTGTATTGCAGGGCATGAGTTACTTGCACATTTGTTTTCTTGTCAKGTTTTAAACTTTGAAAATGACATATAATGCACTGAATTCTGCGAAAAGAAGCAAAAATTACTTCCTGTGTAACTGTTATAATATTTTGCATGTTTAATCAATTTGTGCTTAAAAGAAACGTGTATCTGAGATATTAAAAAAAGCAGTTTCAAAATAGCATTTTCTCTATTATAACAATTTATTCACTTAGAGTAATATAATTAAATTGAAACTTGAGCAGAGACATTGTTAGACAGGCGCTATTTCTATGCAAGCTACTTTTTTTTTTTTTTTAATTTACTACACTAATAGAATTATCCTTAAACAACACTTTATTATAATTTTTGGTGGGGTTTTTTTGTTTGGTTGGGTTTTTTTTGTTTTGTTTTGTTTTGGGGTTTTTTTTGGTTTTTGGGTTTTTTTTTTAATGCAACAGTGAATGCGTCAAGTGTTATGAACTTGRTTTGAGCATTTTATGGTACTGGAGTCAGCTGCCTATTAAAAATGTGATCAGGTAGTTTAGAGTGTGACTAGCTGTGTCAACAGAAGGAAAGTGGAGGATTAGTATCTATGGCAACAACAAAGCATCCCTGTTTGCAGACAGACAAATTCTGCTACATCTGAAAAAGATTGACAGGTCTATTCCTTTGCAACTGACCCATAGAAATTAGCAAGTAAAAGTTATTATACTGGGTTGTATTGAAGGGTTCTCAATATCTTAAAGTGCTCTTGTAAGTTTTTCTGCGTCATTTGCATGAGAAACCTGGCAGGGATTGTTCTGAGGTTTATATCTGTGGTTTGATAGATTCTTTGTGGGGGAGTATTGCTGGTGAGAATAACTTAATTTTCAGTTCTCTGTATGACAGAATTGTTGGAGCATGGATTGAGGGAAAAACACACATCAAAGGACTAGGGCTGAATAATATGCCACATTTCAAAACCAAGAGACATTGCAGGAATATTGTAGATGCACCTTCTCAAACACGGATGTTTAAAAAATATTTTCTTCTCCAATTAGCTAAAAATAATTACAATCTGGGTTTTCTTAATAATTAAGATTTCCACTGGAAGGATTTCATGCCTTTCCAGAGATTCTGTGATTTAACTGAATAACATTTCACTTAATACACTGGATTTGGAGCTCAAGAAGTTCTGCAATTGAAATAGTCTAGAATCAGAATTAATAATATCAGTTTTTGTTTTTYCTCTTAAGGGAATAAAACCAGTTTCAAACTGATTTACCTATTTAATCGTTCATAGGTTTTGTCTTTGGTACTAGATGTGGAAAGKAAAATTCATGTGTAGGTGAGTTATTGTAAAAATATCTTGGAATATCTTTTAATCTTGTRTTTTAATCTAGTTGTATTTTGGCAAAAATTCAACTGACTGAGAAAAGGTCAGGGTTGTGGCTATTTTTCACAAAAAACATAGTTAGTTTTCTAAGAAAGCTTTTTTTTCTTAAATTCAGTCACTGTCTGCAATATTTATATTGGGAAGCAAAGTTTTAAGCATATTTTAAAATTGTGGTAAGAAAATTATATGTGTGTTGTGTTTCCCAGAGATAGATGGAAAACTACTAGAAAATATCTAGTGTGGTTTCTTGACATTTTAAAATTTTGTTTGTGTCAGGAAAATAGTAGTTCAACTGTTTGAGCTGATTCAATGCAGAAGGCATCAGGTCTCCTAAATGGCATGGTTCCTGAATTAATTTATGTTCCTTTTTGATCAAAAAGTACAATTTGATCAGCTTTTATTACCTGTGTTGCATTTGTATTTCTTTTTTATGTTGAAACAGAAATGGCAAATGCTTCTGATTCTCAGAAAAGAGAGTTCTGGCTTCTGCTCTGTAGAAACAAAGTTTTTAAGCATTCCTAAAGTGCTGTTTGGATATAATCAAAGCAACACTCTGTGTTCATGGGTTTCTGTGCATAGATGGGCTTGTGGCCTTTTAAATTCTGTACATCATCATGARGGCTGTACATAAAGCAGATTAGAGTAAGACAGTCAGCTGCAGTTGGAGGGTTATTGCTATTATTATGATTGCTCCAGTTCATTCACACCCATGCAAAGAAAGCCAAGAACCTCCTTTTCTTCCTCCAATATTACAATGAAGTTTTTTCTTCCYCCTAAACTGCAGAAATGACAGGCTGGTAGGCACTGCTGGTGCAGGTTGCTCTTGGAGGTTTCATTTCCCAAAGTAAGAATATTGATGATGGTTTTCCAGCAGATGGGGATATACTGATTTATACATCAGATTTTATTTGTGGATGTCTGTGTGCTTGTGGATGCACAGAGGCTGTAGGAAGATAGCAGGAGAGTTATTTTCTGAAATCCCCTTAGCATGTTCCCACCCTGGTTTTATTTTCCAAACATTTCTTGTATTGCACTGTCCGTGGTTAGCCATAGCCCAGGAGGCCAGGTCTCTGGCGTGCTGAGCATGCTATAAAAATACAGCAAACTATGAACCCTGCACAAAGACCTTCTAGTCTTTATCCAACCATTTTACAAATGCACAGCTTCCAATGGAAACTGGCTGACTAGGAGAAATGTACTTTTCTGCAAAAGACACAAACAAAATCTGAAGTTTTGACCTTCAACCTGAGTGAATATGCGGTCTCTCTACAGGGTATATTTTAGCAAAGGTGACAAACTTGCAGTGGCAGAAACTGTGACTTTCTTGATTTGTAAAGCACCAGAAAAGTCTGCCAGTAAATAAAAATAATAAAACGAGGTGTTGGAATATGCATTTTTCCCCTCCTCTATAAGTAACTTAAAGGAAAATTTCTTTTACATTGTTACTAATTTTTTTATGTCCAAAGGGCAAGTCAGATCAGTTTACAAAAATTTTTGTTCTGCTTTTTTTTCCTTTTATTTCACTTATGAATTTTTTTAGCCTGTATTTTGTTTATTCTTTCAGAAAAGTGAAAGGCAAGGCTTAGCTAAGACATCATCCTTAGAACTGTAACTCATTCTGTTTAAGTTCTGGGATATATTTTTACTTTTTCAAATTTGACAATCATCGTATTATTTCACTGCCTAAAACTGACATAGTACAAACATGCTGATCCCTATCACTGCTGCTCCTTCATTTCTGAACAGGTCTTTGCATATCCTATCAATGAGCTGATCAAACTGGTGACACTGGGATTTTGTGCCTTTTGACAGCTGAAACTGCTGTGCTTTTCTCAAGCTAATTATTGTTTTCGAGGGGCAGTCACTATCAGATTCTACAAGCTTCTTTTTCCACCCCCACATCAAGCTAGAGAATGCTTAAAAGGCTTGCTTCTCCCTCCCTCCCTCCTTCCACCTACTAAGATTACTTTGAGAATAAAAGAAATGGTAGTTAGTATGAAATGTTGAGGGTTTGCTTCATATTTAAATTATGGTACAGGAACTCAAAAAAAMCCCCACTACTTCTGAATCATTCTATAGAGATTTTATAATTTTAAACAAAATACTGTCTTGGATGGGCTTTTTTGGATCTCTGCTACTGCAATCTCCAGCCAACGTTTAATGGTACTATTTTAAAAAGAGTCTTGCCTCATGCTACCTTAAAATCTTTGCAGGAAATATTTTTTACCTTTCCTCAGTTCTTTAGTAAGACATAAGAGTTATGGATTTTGTATATGTGTTCATCAAGGGTCAAATAAAGAAAGAAGCCTTTATCTGCATAGAATCTTACTTTTTGTTATTGGGTAGCTTTCCTGGAATTCTGTGGTGGCTCCATCTTCTTGTTAATTACCTGCTTCCTGCTAATTACCTGCTGAACAGAGGCACTAAGGCAGTTTTGTATACCTTTTCTTTTCAGTTATGGGATGGCAAGAAGTTTAGGGATTGAGGGATTTAGGGATTGAAAGATTGTGAATAGTCAATCTGTATAATTAATACCACACTTCTCCTAAAAGCAACACTGTAAGGTGGATTAATTTGTATTGGTGTAGTGAAAAATATTTTAAATCCAATTAAAACTGCAGTAAAAAATATCTTGAGTTTTGTCTTGCAGTTTATGTTTTCTTATACAGATGTTCTCCATGACACATTTTACTGTGTAAAGATTGCAGCCTTGTGTTATATCCATGTCTAGCCTAGATGGAGATTTCCGAAGCAATACTTAAGCTGAAAAAAATTCACCTAAAAGAAGAGCTTTATCCAGAGTTACTCAACGAATCAGAGCTAGCTCTTCTGCAGCTTCAGTTTTGGACACTCGATGAGTTACTGTTAAGTAATTGCTTTGTAAAATGGCAGAAATTGTGAATTAAGTTATTATAAAGTGTTATGGATTATAGAATTTAATTTACTGCAAGGTGAGAGAAAGAAATTCTTACAGATTTGAGTGGCTGTAGAGAGAAAGGTCCTATATTTTAGTCTATATTTATTTACAGTTTTTAGAAAATAAGCTGGGAGACTTACCACATTTTCCAGTGCTAGGGACGCTAAAACAAATAAATTAATGAAAAGAACAACTGCTCGCTATTGAAAGATGCCCCTCTCCATAGTGCTTTACAGAAAAAAACAGAAGGGAATCAGAGAAGAGGAAGAATATAGACTCTAGGAGCATAATCTGCTGTGATTTACAGACCATATAGCCAGGAGTTTAATTTAATAGACTTGAGGGAAACATTGTGTAATATTATCACTTTCATTCCGCAAAATCAGTGTTTTTTCACTAAGGAAATAGCACGTACTCCACTTACAGGATTTAAAGGTGCAACTCTGTTTTGTAGAATGGTTAGTGGACATGCAAAATACAAGAGGCTAGCACAACTGAGTATAGTTTTAGCTTTTCTTTCCTCAAAAGGTAGAAAAAAATTAGACAATTTTGAAAATGGCATGTAAGTTAAAATTGCCACTGGCCAGCTTTAAATTATGTGATTTGCACTTAGACAAGATGTTGCTAGAGGAATTCCTTGGCTCTCATTAACATGGAATAATCCCTCTAGACTTCGCACACAGCAGACATACACAGACACATACAAATTTCTACTGTCAGTTGCACATTTTCAACTGCAAAACAATACACAGTCTGCAACAGTTCTTCAAGCGAAAGATTTTAAGATCCCAATACCTTTTCAGGCAGTCCTCTCTTTTGTTTTGGGAAGAGTGTTGCTAAAATTTGTTTGGAATAACGAAGAGTGATTATCTTCAGTGTAGCAGCTTGAGTGCAGTTCATTTATCCTGTTTGCCAGGCACAGAGTGCCAGCTTCAAAACCTACACTGAGCTTTTGCTTCAGCTGTAACCTTGTGGTCTGTCATAAAAGTGAGGAAATTTGAAGACTGCAAGAAGGGGTAAATGCACTCTGAACTTCCACAGAGCCAGAAAGGAATCTGGGTCTTAGTTTTCCCTTTAAAATTTAAAACTCCATCTGAAAACAGTCATAGACAGTTACAGCATCTTCCTACAACCCCTGACCTTGACAGTGCAGTCAAAACAAAATAGATTGAATTACGGCTACCAAAATCAGGCTAGTGAATGCCATTTTCATGTGAACTACTGCAATTATAATTTGCGAAAGTCTCAAAGTATTGGTATGTGTGTGGCTGTCCCCAGGCATCTGGGATCTTCTGTGAAGGAGATCTATTTGCAGACAGTATATGGTTCAGAGCTAGAAGAATTTGAGCTTGAAGATTGCTCAAGGCAAAGCAAGGGGGTCTTTCCCCATAACAAATTTGTTGTTCCTTTTCTCTCTTTATRTTATTGATTCATTTCCTGGCTTGCTAACCCAACCTTTTCATCCTTTCCAAATTTCTTTTCAGGCACACAACCCTTTGCACAGGAAGGTATGAGAAAGCTGAGGCCATTGTGTGAAAAAAATCCAAAAAAACTATTAAACTTTGAACAAATATGGTAGAAGCCATGTTGCTTTGAACAAATATGGTAGAAGCCAAATATGGATGGAGCCATGTTGTCAGACCTTGGCTGATAAGCAGAAATAACCAAATTCTGACTCCTCTGAATACTCCATTGATGTCAGCCAAAGCAAATCTGTACTCCCACTTGGAGGCACTGCACATGGACTAATTGCCACAGTGTAGACTGTACCAGGGACAGCACAATAAGGACAGAATAATATAAACTCATATTCATTTGCATTAGCTTCCCCGACGTATAAATTCTGGGGAATTTTTGGCCTTAACTTTCTCTCATTTTGGGACAAGCTTCCTCCAGCTGGACAAATACTGGGGGATAAAAGCTCTGTTGCCTCAAGTGAGCTGCTGCTCCACATGTTATTTATGGAGAGGATGAAGTAGAATGGAAAGGCCTGGATAAGGTTTAGACGGTAGAGAATGCCCTGTCCTGCAACTTGGTTTTGTGAGACTCTGCAAGAAATCTGCCTTTCTTTCTTTTCACCTTTGTGGTTCACCAACATGAACCATACATTGCATGAATTTTACATGTAAGCATTTTCTACAGGAAGTAGAGCAGGCAAGATTCACTAAAAATGTTCTTGCTGAACATAAGGTGCAAATCAAATTTTAAGCATGTGGTGATTATAATCTTAATTTCTCCTTGCAGTATGGACACTGGAAAGCCAAAGCAGTGATGGTGACCATGTAAAACCAGAAGTGAACTGCTGAACAGCCATGTCATCCACGGACTCCAAACTCCCCAGCAGACAAATTGCTATGAATTACAAAGCCGAAATTTATGTTGTGTGTGAGTGCTGATCTCTATCAGATGTGTCGTGGTCCCAGAGTGTGACCCACATGCCAATATGGCACTCTACTCTGTGGTATCTTTTTTTTTTCCTGCTGCAGTCTTATTCCTACATAAAAAGTCATTTGCTGTCTTGTACCTCAAAGCCCTTTTGATGAGTTTGTGAAGAGCCATTTCTGAATGATTTTTCTGTTTGGTTTATGATTCTGTATTTTTTTTTTTCCATGAAGGTATTATTGCTTGGCCTCTTGKTTTTTTTTCCCAGAGGAAACAAAATTAAATGATGGTTATAAATAGAAACGGTTAGGTTATGTAAGTTTGCCATGCTATTGTTTTAATGAAAAAAATAGATTAATTGGTTATCATATGGTCTCTCACAATAGTCTATGCTGATCATTGATCCTTGCAATAATGTATTATCATCTAGTTTCATCCACTGAAACTGTATCTTCATTTACTCTTGGCAAATTGCTACAATCACTGTTGGGGGGGGCGGTTTCAGTCAGTTTTAAAATTAGCCTTAAAAATTGCAGTGCCACAGACTGGGAAGTTCAGCCAAGAGGGAGAATATAAAGTGATATTTTTAAGAAATATGGAACATTTTGAATATTTTTCTGTAATTGTATACAGCTACTAAAAACCTGCTTTGGAAGAATGGCTTTGGCACAATTTAATCTAAACTGTTTTTTTGAATTCAACCTAGGCTATTATTTTTTTTTTTTTAATACTTATTTTACTAAGCCACAGCACCTAACAAACAGTATAACTGTTTGTTATGTGAATGGCAGACATATATCTGATTTACAGCCTTTTGCCTCATGCAAGACTGGAAGGACAGTACGTCACTGAAACAGAAAACTCACAATATATTGGTACACTCCTCTCTGCATTGCTCCCTCTGCATCTTTTGACTGTAAAAAAATGATTCCCTTTAGTGTTCATACTTCATGACAATTCAAAGGTCAGGCTCAGCTGACAAGCTCAGACAGCTTGGTCACCTGTTGCCTGTTAATATGATATTTTCTGTCTTGAAATGGTATCTCCCCACCAGCATCTCTGTTCTGGAGTAATGGAAGTGATGCACTTAGCTAAGTACAAAAATATCCAAGCTCCAAAATGTGTCAGTCATGTAGTCTTAAAAATGTTGGAGTTGATTTAGAAATGTAAGTGGGAATGCTCATGGAGAAGATGAAGCAAGGCAGTTTCTGAATGCAATTGTTTTTTACAGAGAAAATTTCCAAACTGGAATTTTATTTAAAATACAACTTTTTATAAAATCTTTTGCATTTTCTGTAATTGCAATGTAATGACAAGTGAGGAGACGCAGCCAATAAATGAAAATGGTGAATTTGATGAGTGCATGTACAACATATGTATTTCATATCTTTGATTTGCCTGAAAAAATGTGACTTGACAGAGAACTTATATGTTTTAGAGTATAGGGATGCTAAAATTTCTGATTGAAGAAGGCAAGATTTTGATAAATAACTAACACTTTTCTGATTTCTGTCAAAAAAACCCCCACAAATTTTTATCTGCAGTTGCTGGTGAAATCTATAGCTTCTGCTTTTTCCATATTTCATGAAATCAGCCTCTTAAAATTTGTGACACGAAGCACAGATCCAAATATATTTAGTGCAAGAGTTAGCAGAAGCTAGTGTGCTATGTCAGAAAACTGAATCTCTTGATATTTGTGTGTGAAGTGATTATGGTGAGAGGGAATATGTTCAGACCCAGATGCAGAAAGAGGAAACATCAAATTAAAAGAGAGCATTATTTCTCCAAAGAATTACTATGAAAATATTTGAGAGAGGCACTTCACAGCCAAAACATATGCTTAGCCTCAATAAATACTAGCTTTCAAGCTTATTAAGATCCTGTTTTAAGTYGACACTTCTGATTACAGCAGTAATTTGTTCCAGGTGTAATCTCAAGGACTGTGGACTAGCTTTACACAAACAGCTCCCAAACAAGTACCAGGATACTCCTTGTATCTCCGAAATCTGCTGTTAATTTGTTTGTGGTATTTTTACAGAAGGTCCTAAAACTTTAATATATTGTATAAGTATATATATATATTAAACAAATAAAAAAAGAAGTGAGATCAAGATACTGGATAATTTTAAAAATTATTTTTTACTGTCTTCATGAGAAAACAAATGGTTTTTAAAATTAGGAAGAATTTTTTTTTTCCAGGACATAATTTCCTTACTGTTGTAACACATCAATTAAGACCTCAGTTTGGTAATTACTAAGAAATAATCATAATCCAAAAGAAGGAGTAAATATTATCAAATAATGCAAGGAATGAACATACAGCTTGAACACAAACCAGCGTCAAGATGCAGTTACAAAAAAAGTATCGATGTAGTGCAATCAATGCTGCAGACAATATCTTTTAAATCTGTCATCCTGCCTTCTGGCCTTTATATTAAGTCAAAGAAAAGGGATTATAATGAATGAGCGTGTCTTTATTCTCCTCAGCACTGGTTCTGTATAAACCTGGCAATATGACATTCAACGTGATTAATTCTGGATTGTAGCTCTAGTTTCTTTTTTGCCATGTACACATAAAGTGCTTCTATTATTTTAAAAAAACCCAAACCCAACATAAATGGAGACTATAACAAAGGTTATACTATAGAATGACAGACTCAAAAATACAATGTTATCAATATATTTTTAGTGGTGCATTACTTAATTTTTCATATTTATCTTTTTTCTCCATTTTACGATATAGTTTAGTAACGTGAAAGTGCTTAGCGTTGCCAATGCAAGACTGGTCAGTTATAACTAGTGTCTTAATAGGTTTCCTGCATTAAAAATAATACATAAGAGGAAGAAATCTCTAGGTATTAGAGCATAACATGAAGTGTACTCCGCAAAACTTTGGTATTTCCTCTTACTTTGTATCAGAAGGGGGCACTAGTGATCCATTATAAATAGACAGCGCGACTGCTTTTCTTGTGTCATATTTAATAATTATAATAGTGATACTATAATATCCTCATTTAATATTGAGGGCATTTGTGTGCAAATTAAGATTCTAAATATATAATGATAAATCAAAATTTTAAAATAATTAATAGATTGTATGTAAATACTATCTGTTGTCTTTCATAATCTTATTATATTATTATTGGTAGATAATTTTTACAGTTCATTTATTGTTCGTAAGCATGAACTAATGCTGAATATTTAATTATCATCTAATTCTGATAATTAATAATCTTATGGAAGTGAACTTGAATTATAAAACATCTTGGCAATGTCAATTAATATATTTGTGAAAATGTCAGAAAATACGATCGTACTGTTATATAAGACATGTATGTGTTTTGAGAYTTAAAGTATCTTAAAGTTACTACAACAAAGAAAATGTATTACATAATGGTATCATAACATTTGTGTTGTTTCATATTGGATTAAATAGATGAAAAATATTCTTTACTATAATGTTTACTTACTTTTTCTCATTGGCTTGTCTGATACTGTATGCTTTAGCAGATATCTTGCTATTGCTTTGGCCTATAAACTCAAGATGAGGGGGCTTTAACATTTCACTGAACCAAYTTTGGTACATGAGCTCCGTTTCAAAAAAAAAAAAAATTAACAATAATATAGTTTCTATTCTTTGTCGTCATTTCCTTGCTCTTAACAGGATAAAACCCAGAAAAGTACATAAAATGGCCAAAAAAACGTTGGTTGGTAACGGCAGGAAAATCGGGTCTATTTCTGATTTGGAGATCGCTGAGTGATATTGTATCACAATAAAATATGTACTTATTAGACAAGTAGATGGAAGCATTTGTTAAATAGTACCAACCCACAGATAATTAGATGCTCTTTTGAATTTTCCACTGTTATTTTCATATATAGAAATGCAGATCAATGAGAAACTGAATTTAGCACTAGATAAACTGAGTCAACTCTGCAAACAAATGCAGTGGTTTATGACATTAAAATAGGTGCAATATGAACTTTTCCAAATCCCAGACTTCATTTAAGGCAAAAACATTTTTCATTAAAATTATTTGCAAGTTATCAGCCTATTGTTCTCAAAATGCAATTAAATCAAAAAATGTCAGTGAAAAGAAAGGTTCCTCATGCTTTAAAGGCAACTTCAAGGTATATATTAATGAATACAGATAAATTCTTTATGTGCGCATATGACCAGGCATTTGTCAAACAAAAGTGCACTTTTTCATGCAGGAAATTCTAGTCATTCAAAATCAGCTATTAAATCCAAGCAAGCACATACCTGACCTCATACCCTTGAATCTTAGGTTCTTTCATTTCAATTTTCCTAACACCAGTGGTCCTTTCCAGATAATTATCAGTGAAAGTTACTGCCAGAATAACTGGAAGCTCATTGTTTTCTAATGAGAGAATCTATTTGAAGACATGTCTATCCTGCCATTCTTTAGTGAAGCCTACTTTTTTTCTTCTTTTCTTCTTTCTTTTTTCAATGACAAAAACCTAGGTATCAAACARGCAGTTTTCAAAAAGAGGAAACAAGTCAAGCTACCAGAGTAGCTTTTCCTCCAGCCTAGGTACAGATAGGAAGCATCTACTTTGCATTATCTTCAGTCACTGAATTGATTGTATTTTAACCTCCTTAGTTATTGATAGGTATAGTATGAAACTTGGTATAGACTTTGGGAAGATTTTTGGAAGCTGAATAAATAGATGTATAGATTAACACCTCATGAATTACCTAGTCATCCCTGGTAATGCCTTTTCTGAGTCCCAATCTCTTTGCTTTTACTGYTGTCAAAACCTGAATTTGAAGTTTGAGATTATAATCCAGAACCAGACTGAGAGCTGCCTCATTCCAGTAGTTAATAACTTTTAGGCTTATTTGGCATCACTTCATATGTGACCATTCATAACTGGTTTTGTTTTCAGCCATTTCAGCTGATATATTCATTACTTGGTGCAGTGGTAAATACTAGGACCATATTGAAATTGACTTCTTAATGACTGCGACTTGACCTTCAAACATAGAAAACCACACTTTTGGTACTTACTTAAAGTCTATCACTTATGTAATCAAACACATATTTTTCACAAGAGGTTGTTTAGTTTTTACATTCGTTATTATGTCTAATTTTACTCCATTTTTTAATTATCCTTGAACAAGCTCATTTACATATGTTAATGCATAAAGTCAAAAGTACTTAGGTATATAAAACAATAAAAAATGCACTGCCTACTAGTCTGTGTGTTTCCTGCTGAAATGAAAAAGGCATGCCTAAAATTGTACTTTTTGTATAAAAGAAGTAAAGATTGTTCAGAGGTGCAGAGGCATGCCTGCATCTTTCTTCCTCCTCCTCCCTTCAGTTGAACTATTCTCCAGTTTCATGTTGATTTAAAAATTACCATTTTGATTCCCCTTTTCCTCAAATTCTTTCCCTATCATTTCTTCATAAAGGAGATTTTAAAAAGAATCCTCTTTCCCATCCAGGACAAAACCTGGAAGACACACTTACATGTGCATATATCAATATATGTCTCTGGCATTCCAATTTCTTATATTCATAACAAACTTTGGTATACTAAAGAGGGGGTAATAAAAATCTTTGATATACTAAACAGAGGGTATTATTCAGATGTTCAAAATCACATTTGACTTAAATTTAAAATCAAAAATTAAAATACTAGGGATCTATGCAAGCAGTCACAATATATGAAATTTGGTACATACACTTAATATATTAGTGAATTTCAAATCTAATCTAGTTACAAGCATAATTTTATTTTATTGATAGTTATTATGGCATCTGCATTTCCTGAAAAACCCAGAACTAGATAATCCCAGGACACAAGGTCTTCACTTCAGTCTTCACTCCAGAATTTAGGATGAAATCATTGCATGGCGCACAGGATTTTGATGAAAGTGAAAATGAGATATGAATCATATTTGCAGTGGTGTAAATTTAAAAATACAGCACAGAAATTTCTGGAGTTATCCCACACTGAAATATGCGTAGTATATCAATATCAATACTGAGTCAGTTATGTCAGCTCCTAAATAACTCATTAAAAAAATGAAGTCAATGAAGATAATCACTGAAGAAAGGCTTTTGAGACTGTCTCTCATAACATCCTCATTAGAAAACTGAAGAAGCATAGGTGGATGGATGGACACTCAGCTGGATTGGGAACTGGCTGAGTAACAGATTCCAGAAGGTTGTGATCAGTGGTACAGAGTTTGGTTGGAGGTCTGTCACCCAGCCCTGGGTCTGCCCCAGGGTTCTGTACTGGGTTCAGTGCTGTTTGGCTTGTTCATCAGTGACTTGGATGAGGGCACAGATGCCTCCTCAGCAAGTCTGCAGATGATACAAAGCTGAGGGCAGTGGCCAATGCCTCAGAGAGCCGTGCAGCTCTTCAGAGGGACCTTCATAGGCTGGACAGATGGGCAGAGAAGAAACTTATGAAGTTCAGAAAGGGTAAACGCAGGGTCCTGCATCTGAGAGGGGATAACCCCAGGTACCAGCACAGGCTGGCCTGCTGGGAAGCAGCTCTGAGGAGGAGAACCCGGAGATCCTGGCGGACAACTAGCTGTATGTGAACCAGCAGTGTGCCCTTGTAGCYAAGAAGGCCAAAGGAATGCTGGGGYGTGTTAGGATCATCCCCCCCGTCCCCTCTGTTTAGCTCTGGTGCAGCCCCACTGCAGTASTGTGAGCAGTTCTGGGCCCCTCAGTACAAGAGAGACATGGAGCTTCTCCAGCAGGTCCAGGGGAGGGCTGTGAGGATGACTGGGGGACAGAAGCATCACTCCTGCAAGGAAAGGCTGAGGGAGGTGGCTTGTTCWGCCTTGAGATGACTAAGAGGGGACCTCATTAATGTGCATAAAAATCTAAAGGGGTGGTGTTAAGAAGATATAGCCAGGCTCTTCTCAGTGGTGCATACCACTAGGACAGGAGGTAATGGGCAGAACCTGARTGGTGCACAGGAAATTCCACCTGAATATTAAGGACTTCATATTGCAGGTGACCATGCACTGAAACAGATTGCCCAGAGAGTGTTGAGTCTCCCCCACTGGAGATATTCCAAAACCATTTGGACACAATTTTGTGCCATGTGCTCTAGAATGACCCTACTTGAGCAGGGAGTTTGGACCAGATGACCCACTTCAGTCCTTTCCAACCTGACCCATACTGTGATTTTATAATACCTTATGTGCACTTGAACAGGCAGACTTGAACTAACAGACTACAAACAGACTATTTATAGCTTCTCAATCTCAAAGTTGCAAGGCACTTAGATTTTAATGGACTGTCAAAAGATCTACCTGACTCAGGGAGCACTAACAAGAGGAGAAAAAGATTTATAGTTGTATCTTCCCACTTCCTTTCTGAAGGAAAGGAAGAGGACAACTTAAAAAGATAAGTAAGTTTAATTAATTCAGATACAAAACTGGAGCAAGAAGATAATTTCAGTGTATAGAGTAAGTGCCAGAGGACATAAAGTGGTCTAGTATCCTTAAACTTTCTACAGATTGAACCAGAGCTACCATGCTCTTCAAATTTTTGCATTTGTACTGATCAACTAGTACGTCCAAATGTTCATATTGAGATCATCTTCTCAGGGAAGGAAAAATACACTTTGCCTTCCCAAGTCATCCTTCAATTTTATGCTAAATATGCAGGAGACTATGATCTGTCAGTAGTTTTAGGAATCTCAGTTGTAAACACAAAGAATACTATTCTCTCCTCTTGTGCAGTGTTGTTCGTTAATTACAAAATGGTTTATTTTCATGTATTATAGAAATCTATTGTCATGCATAACAGAGTAAAATAAAGGTACAGAGTAGTTCAACTTTTTATCCAAGATCACACAGCCAGCTCATAACAGGTCCATTGCTGTTCCTTGATGACTTTTTCATTTCTGCAGTTCTTGTGCTTACTCTAAACTTTTTCGTCTTGTAGAATTTGTCTAGTCATGAAATACTTCATTGCCATGAACAGTCTTCTGAAAACCTGAAAGTTTTCTTTTTTCTCTGATTGTGATCACTTTCCTACCTCCAAAGCTCAATGGCCTGAGAAAGCTTACATGTCTGTTCAAGAGAAAAATGGAATCAGAAGACAGAGTGGAATTTGACTGATGATAATTTCTTGTTAAGGAGAAAAAAAAATCTAACTGACTAACCAAAGAAAAGGGATATTTATAAACAGATTACATGCACAAAGAAATACGACTTGCAATTTTTTTCTCTAGTTTCAGAAAAGAGCCAATTTAAATGCAATAAAATGTCAGAAAAAGTTTAATTGAATGTGTTCCTTATGCAAATATTTTGTTCTTTAAGGGTTTTGTGCTTTTGTGAAGACTCTGTCCTTAATGTGAATTTACTCTGTTTTTTTAGTTGGCAGCTGACATGCTATTGTCAGCATTTTTTTTTTTTAACAAGAACACTGTTGATATTGGTTTTGGCTTTGTGATATTTCATTTTTATATTATAGCATCTCTTGTATTCCAATTTCTATGCACAAGGCTTAGGGCTCTTTTATTTTTTTTTTAACACCTCTGACTATATCTAGTTCAGAGGTTGAATACATACTTGCTCAAGGAAATGGACTGAAATTTTTGAGCTGGATATATTTCAAGAGAATTAGCACTAACCACTAGAGCTGGAATCGGTCCTTAAATTCCATTAAACAAAGTTTATTCCTGGTTGCTTTGACAAAAACACTTTCTCTTTCTTACAAGGCCCAAATGGATCTTCAGGTCTGCTTTGAAAATTCACTAAAATATAAACAAAGCGAGTCATATTGAAGTGTTACGAAATTGCTTCCTTTTGTTAATTACCTTTTGTTACTACTTTGGTTGCTTTTTCTCTATTAGCACCCAGAAACAGCTTCAGGACTTAAGATCTTCAGAAGAAGAGAAGATGTAAGGGTGATAAGGTGAAGAATTACAAAGAAGAGTCAGAAAGCATTAGGAAGAGGATTTGCTAGTTTTGACTAGCTTACCATGAAAAGGAAGAAGAATATTCATAGGTTGCAGAAATGGGAGGAAGGTGCTAGTAGATGATGAAATTGATTAAGAGTTATGAGGTATTATTTCATCATCAGTAAGTGGCCCTCAGAGTTAAAATCTTGCCAAGATTACATTGAATGTGCATATCTTGGCATGCAAGAAATCTTAAAATAAATATGGTTCATAAGTTTACTAAAGATACATAAAAAATAACTTCGGTCATAAAGTATATAAAACATTAATAAAAGTTTGTAGGTAAATAACATTATTATTTTCTAATTGCAGGATTTTTTTTCAGGACTTTCTTTTTTAACCTCCAGCTTAACAGTCTTTTAGAGGTGGGAATAGTTCTGCTTAATAAGTAAAACGTATTTCTGCTTAATAAGTAAAACATTATTCAGAAGGGCTGAGGTTGCTTATTGTTATTGATCTCTGACTATTATTACCTTGAGACGAAGACAGATGAATGTAAAAAATGTAAAGAGCTGCAAAAAGAGAAGATATAGTTTTGGTTTTACATGCTTTTTTCTCCAACCATCTTCCTTTGGAAAAGCAATGGAAGTATACAATTTTTATCATGCCTTCAAGAGATGAGGCAGTTTGAATCAGCTGAAGGCTTTAACTACCTTTTCATTTTCAGGATTGCTGTAAGTGTTGCAGAAGAACAGCTGAAGTGGATTTTAATTACGAAGCAAAAAATGAAAATAAGTGATATGGGAAAGGTGAAATACCAGATAATGTGACAGCACAAACACAATTCTGGCTGTTGAAGTAAAACTTCAGGACAAAGTCTTGGCCTGTGGAGTCAATGGGTTACCTGAAGTCTTCTTTCTGACTCATCACAGTTAAGTTTTCAAGATCTCAGTGTTAAAGGGAAAGAAATGCTATGGTAGTTCCCATGTGATAACTATTMTTTCAGTTATTTCAGGGTCCTCTCTTTAGTTTCCTGTCTCCTTAGCTTTAATAGCAGTTAACTAGTCCCACATGAGAACATTTTTAGGTTTTGGCAAACATAAAACATTTTCTTTTCCCTTGTACCTATTCCACCYATGACTTCTTGATGTTTGTGGTTAGGTGGGGATCGCTTTAGTGTTTTATACTTTTTTTACTTTCTTAAAAAAAAAAAAGTGTTTTAATTTTTATTTAGCGTTTGTGTATAATTTTTTAGTTCTGTAGAGCAGGATGGATTGGACTACTATTGTATCCAGGAAAACTTAAAATAGTGGTACACGTTGGTGCTCTCATTGGATCCCATACTGTGGAATCGCTCATGACATGTGGCTGGATTAAAAGTTTACATGCACTCTGCTGCAAATGTAATAGATCTGATGCTTTTACAGACAAACCCTCTCAAAGCTGAGTGGAAATCAGGCTGCACCTTCAAAGAAATTGTACTGATCCACATCCCATTTCTCTTTATTTCAGTGCTCTGCCATGTCTATCCCACAGTATAATTGGTTGAAAACTCACCAAATGAAAAAAAAAGGAGGCCCCTGTAAAGGGTGAAAACACAAGTAAGCAGCTCTGGTTGGAGCAGTTCATTCAGCCTGTTTATTGTAGCTCAGGGTCAAATGGGAAAGGGTGTAACAAGAAAAAGATGATTAGATAACCCATGGGAAGGAAAAAATTTTGACTCCAGCACCTCGTGTGTAAAGCGTCAGTACAATAGCTCCTGAGGAGATGAGAGTAGGCCATAAGAGATGATAAGAGTACTGATGATTTAATTTGTGTTTCCTCTGTTCAGCAGGAAGAAACAAATTTCATCTATTTGAATGATGATTTTCTTTGAGAAAATACTGCAAGGAGGCATTTCAATGTTATTTACCCCTTGATTAGCCCTACAGTCTTATCCACTCTGTGCTTTCATGTCTAATGACAAGTTTGTGTTAATATGAAAAGAGTTGAACCCCTCCTCTTTCCAGAGCAACTTAGGAGAAGAAATGGTTCATATGCAGACATAGTGGAACACATCTGGGTGGAAAGGAAGAGAAATATATAGCACAGCATGAATACTTTATTCATCRAAGGAAACTGATTTCATTTGGAACTGGTGACCTGGGTATTGTCTGACAGCACAGTATTTTATTCCTAATACATTTCAAWATTGTTACACTACTCTGAGCTATGTATTTTGCATACTCTGAGCTACACTGCATTTTATCTCCTTTTCTTTATAGTTGCTTCCTCTAAATAGTTGGTCTAACTACCACTGGGAAACTATCTCTGTGGCAGTGGCTCAACACCAGCTGTGCATATGCATGTTGGCATTCCATTTCTAGTAAGCAAAACAAGGTAAGAGATTATTTGAATTCAGGTATTCAGGATTGTATTCTGCTCAACCTAGCAACATGTAAGAAATGAAGTAGTTTTCAAACCACTAAGGGATTACTTGTTTTTTTTTCTTTAGTTACATAAATAAATATTTGTCACAAAAGTTTGATAATATGATCTCTGTAACACAARCTGTCACAAACACCTACTATTTTCTGCACAACTAAAACCAAATAATCTTCATGTTAAACATTTTAAAGATGAATATGAAAATATTTGGTGGCAGAAAGAGTAAAGAGGGTGTTGTGGAGCATAAAGTGGTAAATTTATCATTAAGGTAAAAAATCTGTGAGAACTTCACTAAGTCTATTGAGCTACATACCTAGTAATGTCCAGAAGAGCAGAGAAAAAGGTAATGTTGGGACAGTGGTTTAGTTGAAAGGTTACAGATCATAAAATTTCAGCAGCAAAAATCAAGGAGACAACAGGAGACATACAGGAACAGCAAGCAGAGTGGAAGGGACCCTGGTCTTACACTTCTGGCTGCTGCAGAAAGATTCTAATTGTACTGTTGCCACAAAACCAATTAAAAATAAGTGTTGAGATGTATCTAGCCTTTGAAATAAACCTATGAGTTCCCTTACGTGAAATTAAAGCAGAAGATAGTCTTCAAGAACTGCAAAAGATTGTCTTGGCTTTAACTCCARAGCTTGTAGAAAAAGAAGAACAGTTAAAAACATACAACAAAATTTCATCAGAAAGGCTAGACCTAGTACATGTGAAAACACTAGTGCTATTTTACCTGAGAATGGAGAGAATGTCTTTTTTATACATGATTCCTTATTAATTTTATTCAGAGATGTAATCTCAGCAACCTACAATTGAACATGTAATGTAAGTTTTCAAGACAGAAACACTTTCTGCAGCCACTAGCTAATTCACATTTTAGTTTGAACTCTCTGAGTGTCTGCTTTCCACTTCTTAATAAAAGCTCAGAATTTGTCCATGGATGAGACTTGGCTCAAGTATGTTTGTCTACATATATGCTGATATAACAAATTTGGCTACACCAAAGACGCTTGGAAAAGTATCTGATCCAGGAACAGGTATAAAAGCTCCCATTCTTGATCTGYGGCAACTATGCTGACTGGTGTTTCTCTGACACAGCAGGGATCCAATGTATACATTGTGGACAATGTCACACATTCTAGCCCAAA